>JAFVLL020030330.1:0-32500 GCA_021397915.2 Tor tambroides | reverse complement strand
GTATCCATCAGCTCCAGGTAAGTCTGTTTAAGACAGAAAACCTAGATGCTGAACATTTAAGTTGATTGCACAGAACTGTATTTTCCAAAGTGGCCTAACAATTTATTTTCTAATGTTTTCAGGAGTGGCCCTTACTGCAGATACACAGATACAGAAGATGCCCAGTGAAGCAGGTGTTCACTCAATGGCTCTGGCCCTTCCTCCCTCTCAAGCAAGGTGATAAACTAAATACCAATACTTCAGATCTGATTTAGTGCTGCACAATTTGGGTCAAATTCTAGCTTCAGGTTTGCAGTGCTTGTTTGTTAGGTTTCAAAAAATTAGGTTTTTGAGATGTTTTATTCCTTGCTTTGTAGGCAGGAAGCCAGTCGAACTGCAGCCAGTGTAGCAGATATCCACAGACATGCAGGAGGTGCAGAGAGATCTCAACCCCCACAACACGCACTGGTGAGCATCAGCTTTTATTTTTACATCAGTGATTAAAATGAATAGTTTTAGATTTAGTTGCTTGTTCTTAGAATGTAATGTCAATTCAAATATGACTGCTCTTAACTCATGTGTATTTTAGTAGGCTACCTTAAACTGAACTAATGATTTTGTACGTCTGTGTGTAGATGGTTGCACTTTTTTTCAAAGATGAAGTTCATAGCATAAATTTATGTTTTTTGCCTTGTAGTCTCTCATGGAAGGAGGCACAAAGACTTCTGCACTGGTGCCAAGAAAGGCTCCTACCATGCCTAAACCTCAGTGGCATCCACCATGGAAACTGTATAGAGTGAGTGCTCTGTCTTCCTCCAGGAGTTATTCAGCATGTTTGTGTATTTTATTCCTGAGTACTTGTGAATAGAAACTGTCATTGTTTTTCATTTGTTGTATGTTTGGAAAGCATGTGGAATGGTTTCATTTTAAAGGCCATTATGATACAGACAAAAAAAGGGCAGTTTACAATGATGGAGTTTCATTGGATATGATGATGTTCTTTGGGTCTGTCTCTCAGGTGATTAGTGGCCATCTAGGCTGGGTCAGATCTATAGCAGTGGAGCCTGGAAACCAGTGGTTTGTGACTGGATCGGCAGACAGAACTATAAAGGTGATCTATCTGACTTCATTCTTAATCGAGAGAAAACGAAATGACAAAATGGCTTAGTGTGATTATCATATTGCAAAGACTGTTGTTTAATATATATATATATATATATATATATATATATATATATATATATATATATATATATATATATATATCAATATATATTAGTTCACACTAAGCCTTATTAATTCTGTAGTAATATAAATCCATCTGTCCATCCATCCGTTTATTGTCTGTCTGCATATTAGCTATACAGATCTATTCCTTTATTTTTATATGTGTGTGTATACTGTCTACGAAGTGCAGAATTGTTCAGCCCTACAAACAAGTAAAGCAAACCTAGAGTTTTTTTTTTTTATTAGAAAAATCACAATTACATTTTTTTTCCCCACAACATGGAGCCCTAGTTAAGATAATTATTAACTTGTATAGAATGTTATGGATCAGGAGTAGTGTTAAGCTTTTGTTCTGTAACACTAGATCTGGGATCTTGCCAGCGGTAAGCTGAAGTTGTCTCTGACGGGTCACATCAGCACGGTGAGAGGGGTGGCTGTCAGCACACGCAGCCCTTACCTCTTCTCCTGCGGGGAGGACAAGCAGGTTAAATGCTGGGATCTAGAGTATAACAAGGTAGAAACTATACAAACAAAAACAACGTGCATTCAGTCTAAACTTTACTTACAGGATACAGGCATGGATACATTTTTCAGATTTCTGTGTTGTCTGCAGGTTATTAGGCACTATCACGGTCATCTGAGTGCAGTGTATGACCTTGACCTCCATCCTACCATTGATGTACTGGTGACCTGTAGTCGAGATGCCACAGCGAGAGTAAGATAGCAGTACTCACACTTTTTTTTTTTTCCAGCTGATTGACCATGAACCTACTGTACAAAAGTACTATTGTATGTTGTCTGTGTGTGGTAGGTTTGGGACATCAGGACCAAGGCAAATGTCCACACCCTTTCTGGACACACCAACACAGTGGCTACAGTCAAATGTCAAAGTGCCGAGCCACAGGTTATTACAGGTATGCATCCAACTTTTATTTATTTATTTTTCTTTGATTCTGACTTCTAAACAGATGCTGCTGCTACATTTCTAAAGGAAATACCTTGTGTTTTTTCTGTTATGTTCATCTGCTTTATATTTCTTCTTCAGGAAGTCATGACACCACCATAAGACTCTGGGATCTGGTTGCTGGCAAAACAAGAGCCACGCTGACAAACCACAAGAAGTCTGTCAGAGCATTGGTGCTCCATCCCAGACAGTAGGTTGCTTGTGTAACGTGATTTTAAGTGAACAAAAAGTAATTCTGTAAGAAACATGGTAAACTAATATAAATATAGTTGTAAACAGTATAAAGTAATTTAAGTTTTAAATTACCGCCGTATGAAATCCAATTCCCAATTTGTGCCACATTCTGTTTCCATTTGTCTTTTTTTTCCTTTTTTTTTGATGCTGTCTTTAATGGTTTGATTACATTTATTCATTAAAAATTATTATAACAATTTTTGCCATAATTTAATTTGTTTCCTATATCACAAAAATCATAGGTCTCAAATCAAATAAAACAATGTTACAGATTTTTGCTCGTCTCATACACTAAATTCCAGCTCCATAAATCTGATTCAAGTCATATTCAAGTCATATTTTCCTTACGTAACCCTTTCTTTAATAGGTACACCTTTGCCTCTGGTTCTCCAGACAACATTAAGCAATGGAAATGTCCTGATGGGAACTTCATCCAAAATCTTTCAGGACACAATGCTATTATCAACACGCTGGCTGTCAATTCAGATGGAGTTCTGGTGTCAGGAGGTGAAATACTCCTTCACTCTTTTTATGTTTCAAAGCCAGTCCTGCTAAAAATCTGTTGTATATAAACTGTTGAATTTTGTCTTCTCCATTTGTTCCCTTTTCTTGCTACCTTCTCTTACATACCATTGTTGCATCTGTCCTTGGTTATCCTTTTTCACGTCAGCTGATAACGGCACTATTCACATGTGGGACTGGAGGACTGGGTACAACTTCCAGAGGATTCATGCAGCAGTGCAGCCCGGTTCTCTGGACAGCGAGTCTGGGATCTTTGCGTGTGTGTTCGATCAGTCTGAGAGTCGGCTCATAACAGCAGAGGCTGACAAAACTATTAAGGTCTACAAAGAGGATGACACGGCTGTAAGTTCTTGGTTTATTATTAACTCTCACTCTACTCAAATTTATAATTGATGATAATAATAATAATAATAATAATAATAATAAAATCAATTTGTTGACTCTGAAATATTCATAATGGGAAAAGTTTATCAGATGGAAAAGAATTGCCTTGATGTTCTGCTGTAAACTCTCTAAATTAAGTGTTGTTGTTTTTTTTGTTTGTTTTTTTTTTCTTAAAGATTTTCAAATATTTAATTGACTTCTCCTCTTTTTTTTTTTTCTCTCTCTTTCAGACTGAAGAATCCCACCCGGTTAATTGGAAACCTGAGATTCTGAAGAGAAAAAGATTTTAATTTTTGCTGTATTTTTTTCTGTATTTGAAATCTTTCATTTTGTTACATTTTAAGTAAGCTGATTTCTAACAGTTTCTGCTTAAGGCATAAATGTTAACAGTACAGTCACAATTTAAGTGAAGTCTGGAGACTTAAGATCAGATGAGACATTTAGGTTTGTTCTACCTATTTAAAAAAAAAAAAAAAAAAAAAAGAAAAGAAAAGAAAGAACATTGCCCCAAACCCCCCCCGCCACCCCCGTCTACTCTGAACAGCATAAGCGGGTCTGTGTGACCAGGTCTGCCGATTATTCATTCTGAAAGGCAAGAAATCCTACAGTCTAATTGCAATGTCAAATGTTATTTGCAAACAAAACAACTTTGTAAATATTTGCAAACGATGGCTGTTTATGGTTTGCCAAGTTTAAATAAACTGAGCAGCTGACACATTCATAACTTGACATTTTTTGACAATTTACAACAAATCCCTGTGAATTCATAAAAAACTGTCTTTACCATAGATTTTGTCTTGAAAATTGTATTATGTTTCCTGACGTAATTTGTAAAATAATAGAAACTTGGTTTCAAAAACATGGTTTTCATCATAATGGACTAGTCATCATCATCATTTCATGAAAATCATACATTTAAGAACAGGGAGTGCGAGCCAAGTTTATAACAGATCCTCTACAGCCCTCGTTCACCAAATTGTAAGTTTATTTTAAATATATAGTCTGAATAGTTCAAGAATGTACTGTGGAAAAAATATACGCATACAGGTTTGTTCATTCAAAAGCGATTATCCACAGTATTGTGTATATATGTTGTATTGTTTCTTGGGTGGTTACATATGGCTGCCAACCTGGGGCTTCAGAAACATGATTGGGAATAACTGGATTAGTTGAAAATGTGTGCTGTGGCTAAAGAAATCTGTGTCAGTTAACGTTACAGAAAACATCCTTGTTTGTATGTTAAAAGCGGATAACTTGCATTACTACATTTACATTCGCTAAATAGTCTGTCAGTCAAGGGAGCTGCCAATGGGTTTCATGACCCTTTAAATTTCAAAGATTTAGCTCAACAGAGAAATGTGTGCAATCATTTTGAGTAGCCTATACATTTTCGTGCGTAATTTGTTAAAGAAATTATAAATTATATATGTTACAGGAACTTGAAGAGTTGCAGGAAAAATAAGGGACAGTAGTATGTTACTGTGTTCAGAGGACCAAGGTGTGTGTTCATGCAGACAAGCTGGTGTAAAAATAGAGTTGTGCATTAAGTGATGCAGAATAAATTCAGAGTAACAAAAATGTAGCAACAAGTCTGATGGCTGAATATATTTAGCAGCTTCTACAGTTAAAGATAAAACTTAAAGCACTCTTTTTGATATGTCCTTTAAGACAATGTTTAAAAAAAGTAGTTTTTTTAATTCTAAAAATATTTCAAAATATGTAATGCATTAATTATTATACCATTAATAATTAACTGAATTTGTAGTTTAAATGACATTATGCTGTGACTTCCTGCACTTGCTATACTTCATACTTCAGTACAGTAAAATAACTAATATGTTACATTAGTTATTTTATAGTAAATCCAAAAGCACTAGGGAGTGGAAATGGCAACAGAGCTAATGAGTGATCCTCTGCTGCCATCTACTGGTTATAATGGTGATTTCATGTCATTTTCATCTTAAAAGTCTTTGTTTTCCACCAGGAGACAATTTTTTGGCACTTTTTTTTTCATGTCATCTTCATGAATGAAAAGTGAATTTTTAAAGTGAATTTTACTGCACAACTGCAGAGTTAAAAAAATAATAAAGTCTTTGTATCTTTGTCAACTTTTCCACTCATGCTGAGTTTGCATCCTTGAAGACTGCAGTACTTTGATCATAAAACTAAGCATTATATATCATCTTACCGTCCCTCAGCTCCTCCCTTCCGTTCACAGTCCCAGGAATTCTGATCATACACACCTTATGCCATTTACCTTAAGCAAGGGCACTTTTTAAGCACCACTAATATTATCTTTTGACCATAAATATCAGCAGCTGTACCAAATTGCATATTTTTGCTCAGTTTGGGCCTTTGAACAAAACTGATGTGTTTTTTTAACAGCATTTCACGAGTTTGTGTGCCCATAAAATCTTAGCAGTAGTGGTAAACAGATTTGCCTTGATGTCTGCAATAGAGGGCTCAGAGAGACTATTCTACTCGACCTCCGATAGGCCCCTATAGACATAAAGATAAATAAATAATTAAATATGCATAAAAGGAGGAGGAGGGATGCCGAAAGAACTAATGACGGAAGTGGTAAGAGGCTGTCTTTTATACTTGGATATTAATTGGAAGATTAGATGGGCGTACTCCTCCCAAAATTACGTTAATAACTTCACTTTGCAGGGACATGCTGTCCCATCTGGTTTGCACTTAGTGGGGCCATCATTTGTTTGCCAACAGGACATGACCCCTAACATATCTCTAGGTTATGTAAGAGCTATTTGTTCTAGAAGGAGAGTGATGGAGTGCTGCATCAGATGACCTGGCCTCTACAATCACCCAGTCTAAATCCAATTGAGATTGTTTGGGTTGAGTTGGACCAGAGAGTGAAGGAAAATCAGCCAACAAGTACTCAACACCTCAGGGAATCATTCAAGATTGTTGGAAAACCATTCCAGGTGTTTTCCTCATGAGGCTGGCTGAGAGAATGCCAAGAGTGTGCAAACTGTCATCAAAGAAAAGGGTGGCTATACTTTGAAGAATTGAAAATATAAAACATATTCTGGGTTATTTAACACAAATTTGTTGACTACATAATTCCATATTTGGTCTGTCATAATTTTAATACCTTCAGTATTAATATACAGATTGAAAACAATAATAATAATTAAAAAACAAACAAACATTGAATAAGAAGGTGTGTCTAAACTGGTAGTGTATGTCAGGCTTTACAGGGTTAAAACGGGCATGTTATTGCCTGAATAGGAGGTGTTTCCCTACCTATGGACCAAAAGGCTAGGACTGGCTCCAGCATCTCTGCCATGCTGTGACCATGAATAGGACAAGCAGTTTGGAAAATTGAGTGAATTAATGTGCAGCAAGATATGGCTTTGGACCGAGATATGTAGAAAAGCAAAAATATAATCGTTCACAATTTCACATCTTCCTTAATAATTAAATTTACTGATTGACCTGACAGATTACCCCTAATATGATGTTACTGAACAAAAATTGACAGTGATGATAAAGTTCCCAATATATCAATATTTCTGACACAAACAAGTACATCTCTACTGATGCATTCATAATAGATGAGATACAAAAACTAATTACAATTAAAGGAATAGTTCACCTAAAAATGAAAATGCACTGAGAATTTACTTACCCTTAGGCCATCCAAGATGTAGACTTTTTTTTACAAAAAAGGTTTTTGGTAACAGATTTAAAGAAATTTAGCATTACATCCCTTGCTCAGCACTGGATCCTCTTGCAGCGAATGGGTGCTGTCAGAATTAGATTGTCGATTTTGCTTCTGAATTCTCTCCTGATTCAGATAAGAGAACTTTTTCACTGGAGAAAGAAATATTATGGATAGAACCATATTTTAGCAAAGGTTTCAAGTAAAAACGTGTTAATGATGGATTTGTTTTTATCAGCTGTTTGGACTATCATTTCTGATGGCACCCATTCCCTGCAGAACATCCACTGGTGAGCAAGTGATGTAATGCTACATTTCTCCAAATCTGTTTCAATGAAGAAACAAACTCATCTACTTTTTATATGGCTTGAAGGTGAATACATTTTCAGCATTTGTGTTTGTGTGTGTGTGTGTGTGTGTGTGTGTGTATACCCGTTTTTATATCCTGGTGGGGACTTAAACCTGAATACACACAGACTCATGGGGACTTGTGTCATGGTGGGGACCTAAATTGAGGTCCCCACGGGTAAACAAGCTTATAAATCACACAGAATGAAGTTTTTTGAAAATCTAAAAATGCAGAAAGTTTCCTGTAAGGGGTAGGTTTAAGTGTAGAGTTGGTGTAGGGCAACAGAATATACGGTCTGTACAGTAGAAAAACCATTACACCTATGGAAGTCCCCACAAGGATAGTGAAACGTGTGTGTGTGTGTGTGTGTGTGTGTGAAATATTCCTTTAACTCAATGACAATAAACCGTCCACACATTTTCATTTAAAGATAATGTTACATAATGATGGGGAAAAAAATTATAAACACTTATCATCTAGCTGTTTTGTATGTGAATAAATAAACACATGGGGAAAAAATACAATACAAACAAGAAGGCACTTTCCTGTGTCGAAATAGCTGACTTAGTATTTATTGATTAATACACCACAGTACAGATGATGAAATCGTCTTACAACAGGGAGCTTGGAGTGCAGCCTGATCACCCCTATGGCCATGTTCTATCATGACAGTGGGGCAATATTGACTTACTGACCATGTGGTCCACAACTCCTACACAGAGGTTAACACAACCTGAATAACAAACACTGATGCACTCCCACTCTCACATTTTTAATGGGGTTGACATTTATATATTTTTATAAATAAAAATCCTTAATAATAACCTTTTATAATAATAAGGTTTCTCGCTTCTGTTTTACTACTTTAACAGGCAAATAAAAGGCAAGAAACAGAAGAAATAATACCTTTTCTTGTGGTTTTATTGACTTTTTTTACCAGCAAATTTGCACTTTTCTTTTTTGCCCTTTTTGGAATTTTTTTTTTGTGTCTTTGTTAAAGAGTAATTACACAAATGAGTACTGGGATTTAATTAACTTACTGGAATTTAATTAATTTAATTACTATATGTTTAGGGTAAATGTTTGGTTTAGAGTCAGCTTGAAGTTATGCATAATTTATTACTATAGTTAATACTAAATGTAACCTGTGTTACATTTACTAGGGACACATTAAAATAAAGTGTTACCCAGTTATTTATTTATTATTATTATTATTATTTTGGAAGGTTCCATGTGTTTATTTGTGTGCCTTTGTAATATAATATACCTGTTTTAATTTTTACCTGACCTACATTTCCAGTTCTCCCAATATTTAAGTAAAGAAGACTACAGAATACCTTTCATTTAAAAAAGACAGAGAATTTTATTCAGTCATTGACAGTGCAATGTGTTAGACCAGCTGCAGTTTAAGTGAGTTTATCAAATTTTTAAAAAATGACCAATATGACTTGTGTATGAAACTTTCCAGAATTAATAGGTGTAGAATGGAAAATCTCAGAATCCATTAGACAGATGTTTACTCTCACTTGAAAATGCTTTGCCCATGTCATTCCCATGCACTTTTAGCTTCACAATAGCAAAATGATAGCTCAGAACAATGCAGGAAGCTTTGGTGAGGTCTTTAAATGTCTCCCAGGCCTCCAAACTGCTTGGCACCACTATGCTGACCATCGGTACTGATTCTGTTGATGGGAATGATCTTCATAGTGGTCTCCTTCAGAGAATACCAGCGACTGTGCCATGTGGCCCAGATGATACCATTGTCATATCCATTCTGTGTGTCCTTCTCTGTGTACTTGCCACCTGTGAAGACCGAAATAATACATCAGCAAAGAGACTCCTGCATGTATAGTATTGATGTTTGATGGATTTATGAAGATGGAAGGGTGGAAGGGTTTACCCTGGTAGTATTTTCCATTGAGATGAGCAGCATGGCAGCGGTTCATCCACCAGCCAGACCCTTCCTGCAGGGCACAGTTTTCATGGAACTTGTCGTTGTCTTTGTCAGGTGTACTGAACTGCATGCCATTGTGAGATGTGTAGAATTTGTCACTGGGATCATCACCAAAGTCATGACCATCAAAGGCATCACCAGCATCTCCACCAAAGTAATAAGAATATGTCAAGCGGTACGCATCAACTTCTGGTCCAAGTTTGAAAGAGGCGTAGTCGGCATACCTAAGAAAACAAGTTTAACAAGGTAAATTTAAGACAAACACTCCTATTGATTGTTGTGCACCCTAATGTTCAGCAGTACGTTTGATCTGACTGCAAGGGTCATGCAATGTGACTTGGCAAGAATCAATTTTGGTTGCAGAGCAAAGTCCTGTTTGGTGACTGCCGATAAGGAAAACTTCTGCTTTGGGAATTCATGGATAATTCTTGCTCAGGTTTGACACCAAAAGCATTCCTGTAACTCAAGCCGTAGAGCATAGTGCTAGCAACACCAAGGTCATGGATTCCCAGTGAATACATGTACTCATGAAATGTATAACCTTGAATCCAATGTAAGTCTGTTTGTATAAAAGTGTCTACCACAGGTGTGCCCAATCATGTTCCTGAAAATCATTCTTTTCAGTGCCAACCCTGCTCCAACAAACCTGTCTGTAATTGCAAGTCTGCAAGTGTTCCTGAAGATCATAATAAGCTGGTCCAGGTGCATTTGATTATGGTTGGAGCTGCACTTTGCAGGAAGGAACAGTGGGCACTTCTGGTCTACCGAGTATGTGAATGTAAATATAGTTAATTTGTGAGCTCTGCTTGTGAAATTAAAACCTAAAAATGTACAATATTAGGCAGAAATGTGTGTGAGAGTAAGAAAATCAGTTTCCATGGTTCATTACTTTTTTTTGCCGTCCCAATCGACCATCTCTAGCCTCAGTACATAAGGCACACTGGACTGAACAGACAGCAGATGCATCTTCTCATTCCCCAGCCAGAACTCTGTTCTGTCGTCTGGTGAGAGGTACCCAAAACCTTCCTTATACTGAATCCAGTTTTTGTTGAAGTCAACACTGCCATCACGTCTCTGAAAAACATACAATGGATTTTGATCAATAAAGCTGAACGCCTTTGTAACTGGTTCTACTTGCACAGTTCCGGGCGGTTTTCGAACAAGTAGTATAACAAGGATGTTAAAGATCACAGTCAGTCTTTAGTGGCCTCTTGAACCCAGGATAGTGAAGTTTACCTGAACAGCTCTTACTAGCTGGACTACGTTATACTCACCCTCCCTAAACTTCACTCCCATCTGGGTCATGGCACCAACATACTGGTCTTACTCGCACTACTCTGAGCAGGATTTGAACTAGCATCAACCAGCACCAGAGGCTTCTTATTTCTTAGTAATGCACTGATACCAAAATTTTGGCTGATATGATAATTATTTCATATTTTCATTATTACTCTCAAATAATTGGCTAAAGATCAATAAATAAATAAATAAATCATTTAATCAATTATTTAATAAAATCAAGACTAAAATCATTTGTTTTAAAAACAAAACAAAAACCTATAATTTTTTAACAAGTGCATGTAAGCATCACAACATATACTGTATATTATGAATAATAGGTGTATATATATATATATATATATATATATACATATATATCAATCATTTCACTCATGACAACTCTCTGAAGATTTTAGCATGGTAATGGTTATGACAACGTTAATGTATTTGGTCTTAGTGGAATAGATCTGCTACGCTGCTGCTGAATTGCTGCTGCTGTTATTGCTGTAGTTGTAGATTATTGCTGCTGCTGCAAGCAAGTACAGGAACTTGCTACTGCCAATTCATACGGCAGTACGGTGCTGTGAGTATTTAAGACATACTGCTGCTGCACAAATAGCAGATATATACAAGTGGAGCTAGGGAAGGTGGAGGGTTTCAGAGGAATGCTGAAAGCACGCTGCAAAATGCTCAAAGGGATGATAACCAGCCATTTAAATGTAAAGCAGCAAGCTCATTGGCTGTGTATGCAACATGAACCAATCAGCTTGTGCCAAGTCATTTAACGCTGTGAATATCATCAGTTACGTTAATACCCATCAGCCTGCGTCATCTAGAGTTTCATGACTTTAAATATAATTGTACATCCTTACATTTTCTCAAAGGAAATTATGTCATTGTGCATTGTCTGTTGTGCCACGTACCCTCTGAAGTACAGTCCATCCACGTCCAAAGCTGTCTATCTCACAGTACACCAGGAATGCCTCAGGAGCCCTAGCTGGTTTCACATAGTAGAGCCCACTGACCTTACCACCTTTGTTTGCAATGTCCTGACAGTCTGGAGGAAAATAAACATACTTCAGCCCTCTAATCTTATGTACAGCAAATTCAGTGTGTCACTTGTCATTAGGATGTTTAAATTAGCTGGTTTTACCTTTGCCTGTGACTGTCTGAATCTCCACAGAGTCTTTGCAGGGCTCTTTGCACATCTGGTCCAGCTGGACAGACATCTGCTTCAAATCAGTTATTCTTTTCTCATTAGACTGTAGGATTGACTGCAGTTGACTGGGGGGGATAAAAAATAAGAATACTTTTCAAAAGGCTATAAATTTATATAATGACATTTATTAAACTTATGACCATATTTAAGATAAGTGGTATAAAAAATGAAGAAAAATGCTCACTATATTTGATCTTCCTGAGCAAGAATGCTCTTCTCAAATCGCAGTATATCATCAAGCATGCTTGTAGATTTTTTGATGTATGAGTCTGACAAAAAAATGGTGGTTATGAAAATCAAGTGAAGTTTCACATTTACTTTAAAAATACAGTTCAGACATACAAAGGCCTGAATATACCTATTCAATGATAATCATGTTTTACTTTATTCATTTTGATATGTTTTGGGAGGCGTAAAACGTATATAGTGATACAACTGTCCTGATATCATGAAGAAGCCCCTTTAAAATAATAAAAACAAATATTAAAAGTATCATCTTTATTATTTCTTTCACTTTTTATTAATATCTGAAAAAGTTTTCTCCTATGGTCCTGTGGTGCGACCTACTTGCAGAAAAAAATCATAAAACAGGAAATTATATAACAGAGAGGACCTCATGACTGTCAATGTCAGTAAGTCTTATAAAATATAATATAATTTTAGGTCATGAGATGTCATGTGGCGTGACCCCGTAATCTTATTTATGAGTTAATAATTACTGATGTAAAAAATAAATAAATAAATAACATTTAAAATTATATTAAATTTTTTTTAAAATAATAAAATATGTACATTCACATGTATTCAGGTTGTAAGAAAAATAATTTTTATTTGATGTCCTTATCTATTTTTTTTTTCAAATAACAGAAATCCGCATTATTCCAAAAAAGCACGTGAGAGGTCATCCAAGACCTCTGTACACATTTTGCATTAAAGAATTTTTTCAGTCCATAATTAATGATATATTGCGCTACCTGGTGCTTGTTTCTGTGCTTGTGTTTCTGAGTCTCTCAAGTAGACCACTTTGTCCTGCGCTCCTCTGGTAAGGTTGGCGAGATCCTCCAAATCCTGTTCCATTTGATCCAGCTGTCTGTCCATATCAGGCTTGTACCTCTGTAAATAATCAGCGACTCCACATGTGGTTGGGCAGTATATCCCCTGAGGAAGAGAGAATGGAAAGTTACTGTTAAAATAGTGACTGTTACCATGAAGCTTCTTAAATGCAAATTTATTATGAAACAATCCAGAGCAGACAATCTGTACTTACAAACCCATCATTCGGGTTACATATATCTTGTGCTGGTGAATAGTCCCCTCTCATTTGCTTAAAATGATAAAAGGAAGAAAAGGCAATTAGTAAAAAAAAAGTAAAAAACTGCTAGCAATTAAAGAACATTTTTATGTTGCTCACCGCTGACGTTAATGTGGACAGCAGCAGGATGGAAACAGCCAAATGCATGAACGAGGCCATGTTGGACCTGCAATCAGTCTGGTCCCTTGAGATTGTGAGTGACTGTTGACTGCTGCAGGATATTTATCCGATCAAGGTCCTGCTCAGAGATGGAGATAACGGTCCACTATACAAATAAGAGCTACGTACCTCCACCCCTCTCTTACTCAAGGTGTGACTCAGATCTAACCGTAAATTAACAGAGATTGGACAACATGTCCATTTTAATGCTGAGAACATGCTAATGAACATAAATGGGCAGAGACAACCGTACTGAAGCCTACTACTGTATTTACTCACTTTTTCATGATGTTGATATTGCAAAGGCAATAAATAATCATTATTGATGACAGAGTCACATAATTTTATCTTTTTAACTTTAGTTTATTAAGGAAAGGACAATGAAACTAGCTAACCCCCCCCCACCCCCACCCCCACCACACACAAAATTAGTTTGAGACTAACCAAAAATTCACAATAATTTAAAACCTTTAGACTACATGTTGTAATCAAGATGAAACACTGGTTTGTTGAAAATAGTTTACTCATACATAAGCATCATAAACAAACAAACAAACCAAAAAGACAAACAGATCTATTACCATGACTCAGCACATTTCTATTGCTACAGAGCCTATGGGTCACTATCCACTCTATTTTAAGTTAATGATTTGTAGCGTTTTTGTTGTCCAGTGCTGGGAGATCAAATGTTCCACAAATCTCTGGATGACATGTACACACAAGCACAGACAAACAGACACTTGTGCTGACATACTTTAATCCGCACCACCTGAGTCAGAGGCGCAAAAAAAAAAAAAAAAAGTCTTTCTTCATTTTACTGGTAATGACCTAAGTCAATGATTGCTAAATATTGAATATTAAATTATTAAAAAAAAAAAAAAAACCTTAACAATACTGGTCCAGTGAACCACCTGAGGCCAGAAATATTGTCTTTCATCATTTTACTGGTAATAACTAAAGATCAATGTGACATAAATTGGTCATCCATATTTGCATAATTTTTATGATCAAGAAGTTACTTGCATTAAATTTTCTACTTATTTAAGCAGCATTGCAGCTGTTTTCCAGTTTGCATTATTACCATTTTGGAGTATCTGATAACCAAATATTACTAGTAAATATTTAATCGCTTTGAATTTTAATACTGTTGCTCAATACTTGTCTATGTTTTCAGGGCCACAAACACCAGTACCAAAGGTGATAAAGACTTTGAATGTGTTTTTACCAATTTAACCACTAGGGGATGTTGCACATCAAAAGTATTACATGGTCCAGATCTTAGTTACCAAAGAAGCAGTACACACATCAGCAGTTGTTAAAAATATTACTTGATATAAAATGAATTAGTTTCACTATGCTAAATTGGGTTCTGGAATTAAGGGTGGGAGAAAGTTTAAGCAGAAATGGTTCAGCTTCATAACAAAATAAGCAACGTTGTTTGTCTCAAAGAACAACTGAATGAAACAGAACTGTGTTTAGTGCAGTGTTCAGACAGGATTTGAATTCTCAGGGGCCCCATGCCCTGAAACTATTGAAAAATGTAAAATATCACAACAAAATTCTATGTTTTAACACTGAACACTTATGCAAACTATTGTTCTTGGTCTTCTAGTGTTAGTCTAAAAAGTAAGCGTTCCCCGTTCTATTTATAGAAAATAACATATGCCATTTATCAATGAAGCCTATCTGGTAAAAATATATAAAGTTGGATTTTTTTTATTTTATTTTTTGTGAGGACTACGTTGCAAATGAATGTTGATGCATTTTATTCACAAAAGTATCGCTGCATGAAGGGTTTGGTGACAAATATCCAGCTGCCGCTGAAAAAGATTAAACTCTTATAAACAACAAGTGATAAACAAGATTCAGTGAGTCAAGCAAAGGCCAGCTCTGTTTTTCTTCTTTAACTGCGGTAGCAGTAAAGGACATCTGAAAGAAGACTGATCTTAATCTGAAAGCTCTTCATTATAACATTTTTTTCCCCTTAAAAGCTTAAAAAAGATAAGAAAGCTGATCCACAGAGTTGACCCATTAAAGCTTCCTTCACTGTGGATTTACAAATAGCAGATGAGTTTACAGGGGCAGTAGGTCTAGAGAGTGACATTCTTTGCTTTTATATTGTTACAAAGGTCCCCAACAAGGTTTCTTTATTGTGTTTACTTTCTGCTTAGGTGTATCATGAAGCTCTGACTCTGCCAATAACATCATTAATGTGACCAGGCTGTGACCCGATTTTATGGTGTGAAACCATATTGAACGTGGTAGACGACAGATATAAGGCATGACTGACCTGAGAGTCAACTTCAGCGTCTGTGAACTTAAACAACTCTGAACTCTGCCTGAACCTCTCTAAAAACCAGATGGAGAGCTGCTTCCATTTCACAAGTCCCAAGATGCAGCCTGCCAACTCTTCAGTCTCCCAAACAAAAGATAAGGAATGTCACCACCATTGAAGCGCTCATGGGAGGTCATTGCCGTCTAAACTGTACAGAAATGAACAGAAAGTCTAAGGTCATTTTGAGGTTATTTAGAACAAGGCCTGAACTGAGATTCCTCCAGTTGTATGTATACGACAATGAAATTTGTAAAACTGCCAGACCTTCCCTATTAATATGCTTGTGGTTTTTATTGGCTTGTATACAAATATTGTATTGTGAGGATTATTAGACCTTGTGGTGTAGAGCTAAACAGTAGCTCAGCAAGGCCCTATCAAAACCCAAACAACCATATAATATTCTTACAGAAGTGAAACAGAAGGATGGATTAGCTGAACACAGCTTCAGAAGTGTTTGAAAAAATGGCTGGTGTCAATGCCATCCATCTGACTTTAACCCTATAAATCCTACTGTATCATATTTGACACGCAAATTTTGAAATACCTGTTGTATATACCCAGTCTACTGCATCTGTCATCTTAAATGATAGTTAAATGATCATTTACACTTTTAGTATTATTAGTTTTAGTCATTTTTAAAATGTCCCCTTTCATATCTTGGTACATGTGTCTTGAACTGATTTTTATAAAGTAAACCTAAGAAAAACTTATTGTTAGAAATATTTCAAGATAAACAGTTACTAGACTGAAGTAACTTACTCTAGGTTTACTTGATTATAATATTTTTTTGGAAAATGTAAGCTAAAATGTGAGCATTAAATATGATACATCAGGCTTTTGAGAAACGTTTGTTTTTACTTCTCTCGGTCATCATTGTATTGCATTGCAATATATTTTTTGCCTCCCACATTAAAAAATACAGAGCTTCGATTATAAATTATTAGGATATATAATGATATTTATATGCATTTTATGTAAACAATCTGATCTACTGTTATAAAGAGTTCATTGATTACATTTCAAGCTATCAGAATTTCTTCTTACTTTTTAGCCATAAATAACAGCAGCTGCACCAAATTGTTCGTATATTTTTTGTTTAATTTGGGCTTCTTAATAAATTTGATGTTTTTTCCCCCATTTTTTGAATGTGAGCTCCATATTCTCCTGAGCTGTTTTTGACTTTTTTAATGATTATTTCATGCTTTACATTGTTAAAAATGTAGAGATATTTTGAACTGCTACTAATGCTTCTCGTTGGGATTGTTTATGTGCATAGTCATCCTAAGCAGTTACTCAGGTTTATGTCTCCTGTCCATTTGATTTACTGAAATCCTCTACTCCTCTGTCCTCAACATTAAGGCACTCTGCAGATCCTTTTTCTTCTTCAAGGTTCTCCTCAAAACTTTGTAAACAGGATTGGAAGGAAGAATAAAATAATAATCAATAAATGCACAAAAACGTGAGAGTTAATTCTCAAGAGTACTCTTATCTGGCATCCCGTAAATGTGATCATAGTGAATTTGTAAGCGGGGAGGTCATACCGAGGGCAGTGTAAGTTCAGCAGCCGACACTTCAAGTGAGGTTCTGCAATGACCAGAGTTTCACATCTGCCCTTCAGACCTTAGACTGCCTGTTGATCACAGCTGCCAAATATTCAACACAAAATAAATGGCTTTAAAGGCTAAAATAAGGATGACACAATAATTATTTATGCTACACAAAAGCCTTTTACAAATGAGGAATGCATGTGATTTAGACAGAAGACATTGAACGTGATCACAAACGTTTTATAAAGGATCTCCAATTTATTGCATCACAGTGCACGCTGGTGATTATTTTTTCCATCGATGTTTTAACTATTGCACTTACTATAGTTACACAATGAAATCTGCATAAATGAAGAGTTATCATAGCTAAAAGCCAAAATACTAAACATACAGCAGGTACAATGACACATGTCCAGTTCTAGCTCAACAAAGAAAAACAAAACTGGCCTATAATCAGCTATTACAGATACCTTGAGAGATTTATTGAGTCCCTCTCTGATGTTACCATCTGTCCATATATTTTTAGATCACTTTAGGCCTTGTGATTACTTTATTACAGATTCCTTCACCTCCCAGTTTGTCAATTCAGCTGGCAGCAATCTTCCACAAAGTCAACAGTGTATCCATATAGGCAGACTTTGTGTGCTGAAATACAGTTGATGAAAATGTGCTGAAAATGTACTCACCCTCAGGCCATTCAAGATTGTAGATGAAATTGTTTCCTCATTCAGAACAGATTTTGAGAAATGTAGCATCATATCACTTGCTCACCAATGGATCCTCTGCAGTGAATGGGTGCCATCAGAATGAGAGTTCAAGCAGCTAATAAAACATCACAATAATCCACCTTTATTTTTAAGAGTGTATATAGATAGATAGATAGATAGATAGATAGTTTATCAATTAACATCTTATGATGTGAAAAACTGCAGGTTTGTAAGAATCAAATTCATCATGAAAATGTTTCTAACTTCAAACGGCTTCTTCTGGCTAATATAATAAACCCATAAAATTGCTCTCCAGTGAAAAAGTTGTCTTGTCTGAATCAGAAGAGAAATGTGCACAGATCATGCACTGTTTACAAGCAAAAACAGTCTAAAGGTTCTATACAATTTTGTCTGTGGATTCTGATGTGAGAGGAAAACAGGGGACTTTTTCACTGGAGGAAACATTATTATGGATTATGGACTGGTATTTCGGCCAGAAGATACAGTTTGAAGTTAAAATGCCTTAATGATGGATTTGTTTTCTTACCAACATGCAGATTTTCACTTAAAAATGCATCCAATAAATGTTAACAAGGAATCAATTATGAGCAAGTAATATTTCTCTAAATCTGTAATGGCCTGAGGATGGTTAAATTTTCTGCTAATTATGATTTTTGGGTGAACTGTTCCTTTAAGAACTAACTATTAAACTAATTACATTACTTGATTTTACATTATAAACTATATATTTTAAAGTGGAAAGAAAATATATAAATGCAATATAATAATGCTTCTTGGAAAAAAACGTTTCTTGAATTTGTTTTTTTTTAAATGCATTCACATTGTGAAAAGAAAAGGCTACTGTTATGATTGTTGTGGACAAAAAAAAAAAAAGATGCATAGTGTTTCTGTTTAAGATGTCATCAAATGGCATCTTCTGCTGTCTTTTCTGATTAGCCACTGAAATGTAGGTTAAATAGCACTTGGAGCCAAACATTGTGGAGGAAGAAAAGTGATTCTGATTTTATGCACTAGATTGAACAAATAGGTCTAATGATTAAAACAGAAAGAGGATCTGGACGGATCTGGGTACAAAATATTTCAAGATTATCCGATGACCTGATTACGACAAAGAATTGTTATTACATGCCACTGCTAATTAAGGCCACTTCTTGTACTGACGCTTGCAGAAATCTTTCGGGTGCTTAGGAGAAAGGCTGGGAGGACCAATGCGTATGAGAACAGCAAGTGTTATTGTTAGAGGATAATCAGCCCCTGCCTCTTATTAAGGGGCTCACGTTTCACAGACTAGACTACAAAATCAGCTCAAAGGGACTTCAAAACATGTTTTGAGCAGAGGGGAATATGGTTCCGGATAAGCTTCTTCACATGTTTGAAACAGACATGTATGAAAAAGTATAGAATGTACTAGGCCTATATAGTGGCCACAAAATATATGGATTTTAATGTCTTTTTAAACAGAGGTAGGCAAAATAAAATTGTTTAGTTCTTGGTTTGGTTTACTTGGTATGTTAATTTACAGTCACATAGTTGAGTTAATAAGCACATTTAATTATGTAGCAGAATTCTTGTACGTGAATAATTACAATGCAAAAAGTATAAAAAGTATGTTTATTGTTTAACTATTTTTATATATACACTTAAAAATAAAGGTGCTTCACAATGCCATAGGAGAACCTTTTTTGTCTAAATGGTTCCATAAAGGACCTTTGACATCTGAAGAACCTTTCTGTTTCACAAAAGGTTCTTTGTTGGCGAAAGAGGGTTCTTCAGATTATAAAAAGTTAAGAAAGAGATCGTTCTTCTATGGCATCGCTGTGAAGAACCTTTATTTTTAAGAGTGTATATAGATAGATAGATAGATAGATAGATAGATAGATAGATAGATAGAATGTTATACCAATGTAAAAACAGCCTATATTAATCAAGATTTCTAACATTCATTTTTTTCAATGCATGTTATTGTAAAGTGCTACCAATAGGCTTACTGTATATTTGCGAAAACTACACAACATTAAGTAATCAAGTGGTGAGCATTAAAGTGGTTTAGTGTAGGAATGTAACTTCCAGCCAATCAGAATGCTGGGGACCTCCTCGGTCCTGAAGCACATGCCATATATAAATTCTCCATCGACTGTGAAGTCTGCAAGTCATAAAAATGCTAGACTCGCTGACGCTTCTATTTGAGAAATTCTTTCTTTTCTCAAACTTTAATATTTTTAAAAGTCTATGGCAGGAGGAGCCGGAGCGGGCGGTGAAATGGCCAGTGCTAAGGAGAGGAGATCTATTGGAGGTGCAGCGCACTCTCTTCATTCATTACGGCATCTATCTGGGCGACAACAGGGTGGCGCACCTGATGCCTGACATCATGCCAGTATTAACCAGCAACAAACAGATCATCAAACCAGTCGTCACTAACAAAAGACTCATATTAGGCTGTATTTACAGAAACGCGAGTATACGTGTAGACTCGGTTGAAGATTTCGCGTATGGAGCTCAGATTATGGTGAATGATATGGATGTGAAAATGAAGTGTCAGGCACTGGTGAGCGAAGAAGTCGCGAGGAGAGCAGAGAAACTGGTCGGCGATATTCCGTACAGTTTATTATGGAATAATTGCGAACATTTCGTGACGTATTGCAGGTACGGGACACCTGTGAGCCAGCAGACAGAGAAGGTGAGTTCGACAAAAATATTATTTTATTTAACATCGAATCTTTTAATATTGTAATAGCCTACAAAACATTATAATCTGCTTATTAAAATGTTATAGGATTAATATTGGTAACAATATATTGTAGAATTAATACCATGTTATCTAAATGTCAACATTGCAGCAAACATGCATAAATAAGCCTATATATTCTTTAAAACCAATATTTTGGTTGGAGAAGAAACAATTGAATTTGTCTGTGAATGATATGTTTAATGTATTTTCTTTTGCAGTTCTGTGACTGTCTGAAAACCATCATTCGGGACCAGAGAAGTGTGGCCTTAACTGTTGGAATAGGAGTGATGTACATCCTGTGCTTCGGCCTGGCACCTTCAACTACATTACCCACAATCTTTATTCCCTTCATTCTGTGGATGGCTGGCTGAGAGACACTTTCACTACATCACATTAAACAACAAAGCTCAGTTTTAAAGGGGACAAGTACACAACAATGCAATGCATCAGTGCCACAGTGGAATGTGTAAACATGCAAAGTCTGATTATGCAGTCAAACAATGTTTGAGCATCATTTGCTTTTTTTCTTCTATACATGTTAAAAGATAAGCTCTATCATTTAAATAGTTCATGACAACATGCTGTTAACTCTGCCTTTACAGCACTGCTATATATTTTTCATTTTAAACCATATACCTAAAATTGGTAAAGCCAATATTGTTGTAGCTTAAAGTTACAGATTGCATGTACTGTTCACTAAAGGTGCCTTATATTTGTATTAAGCAGAAGTGTTTATGATCACTGATATGGAAATTAACTGATATGATCGATTTTAATGTACTATGGACTGTGATTTAATACATAACATATATAAGTAGGCCTACCTGTAGTTTTTTTATTATTATTAAGCTCTGATGATGCTTGATTGTGAATTTGTACAGTTTCAATGTATATTTAATACCATAAGTTTCTGAACAAGAACCAGAACAAGAATATGCAGACAGAACAATTTGATGAATGTTGGCATTATGTATAAATAAAATTATTATTTCTGGTTACTGCTGTAAACAGTTGATTGGATTTATTACACTATTTTCATTAAAATAAAGCTTGTCTGATCTGTAGCTGAACTTGTGGAATTTGCACAAGGCCAGTTGCATACAAGGTTAAGACTAGTTAGTTAGTTAGTAAAAGTCAGTGAGCTCATCATTTTTTTTTTTAAATTCAGTTATATAAAAATCCAAATAATAAGACTGATTAACCCTTGGCTAACTGCTAGTTTGTCAGACTAGTTCTTAAGACACTGTCTTAACATAGAGTCTAAGTTCATGCAGCATGGGTTCTATAATCTGAGCTGTTCACCTCTTAGTCTGATTTGCCATCACTAAATTTTTTTTTAGGCCAGGTCAATTTTCTGTTCATGAAAACTACAACAATAATAATGGGGAAAAAATGATTTCAAATATTTATTGCAAGCTTCTTTTAAACATGAATTCAGATAGGGAAAATGAGGAATAAAATAATTTAATCAATGAATAATGGCACTAAAGCAAGGATGTGAGCTGAATTTAAGAAGTTTAAAAAGTGGTATAAAACAGTGGGTCTCAACCTTATTGACCATCCAGTGTTCAAGACAATATTAAGAGCCCTCCTCATTTAGAGCAGATCTCAGAAATAAAGGTTAACAAAGGCCATAGAGGAACCATTTTGGTTCCCCAAAGATCTATTTTTGTCTTAGTGTGAAGAACAATTTAATATTCTAAAAAACTATAAAGAACCTTTTGTGCAATGAAAGTTGTTAAGTTTTTTACCATATAAATTTATTTATTTTATATCAGCAAATAGCCCAACATTGTTTGGTTGGGTCAGATAAAATAAAATGATAAAATAAACCAGTCTATCTAAAGGTAGATTGGCTTGAAGATTAAACATGTTCGAATAAGCTTTTGATGCAGCTGTCCCGAATTGAATCTGCCTTTTCTTCTCCCATTCTCCTCCCTATTCCCATTGCATATAGATGCATAATGCTCAATTTGTTATCACACTAAAAATTAACCTGGTTTTAAGGTTCTCAACTGCAGGATTTTACATACTAGAAGTACAAAGTCACCATCATCAGGTCAGTCTCAGGCCTATACAGTACTTGACCAAAATTATGTGTATATCAATGACATACTTATGATACAATTGGTCAAGGTACAAACATTCTTCAGGTTTTGTTTAACCTGTTTCAACAAGCAAGCATTATACAAGCATTAATCTTGCCACTGACCTGGGACTTTCACCTCCTGGCAATTAAGACTGACTTATTCAGCAGGCCATTTAAATGCACAGTGTGGCTTATATAAAACTTGTGAAATTACCTTGTCATAGTCAACATGTGATGCCCAAAAGCTGCTTTATTCAATGAACCACATCACTCCTCCCAGAGCAAATCAAATAAATTGAACAGATGTGAAGTGAACAGCATCACTGTAGACTGCCTTCAGCCATGATCGCACTCAGACTGCTTAATTTCTTCTTCATCACCTCAACACTGGAGGATGAATATGAAGAAGACAGGCAGAAGAAAACCTGCGACGTCTCTCTTTACAAGCGTGGTGACCTTTTGGAGGTATCCAGGACTCTTTTTAAACATTTTGGAATCTACTTAGGTGAGGGTCGTGTTGCTCATTTCATCCCAGACATCCTACCAGTGTTCACTAAAGAGAAGTCCATCGTTGAGAAGATGGTGACAAACGAAAGACTGATTTTAGGAGTTTTGGCCAAAGCAGCCAGTGTCCGTGTGGACTCTTTGGCGGATTTTGCATACAGTGATCAGATTCAGGTCAATAAAACGGATAGTATGGTCAGTGTACAGCCCCTGAATGGAGAGGAAGTGGCACGACGGGCGGAGAAGCTGATTGGATCTTTCTCCTACAGCTTACTGTGGCACAACTGTGAACATTATGTCATGTACTGCCGCTATGGTGTTGCATTTAGCTTCCAAACCTTTCAGGTAAGAAAACAAACAAACAAAAAAAAAGGTGGAGGGTGGATATATAGACAATTTGAATATAGATACACTATCAATCTTTTAATTTTTTGAAAGAATCCTTAATGTTCACCAAGGCTGCATTTACTTCATTAAAAATACAGTAAAAAACAGTTATATTGTGAAATATTATTACAATTTAAAACACATGCATCTATTTCCTGTATACAGTGAATTGGCAGTTTGAGACTAAGAGGAGACATGTATTGTGCAGGAAATCAATGAAATCAAAATAACATTTTAGCTCAATGCAGAATTTAACATAAATTGAGAATGAACACTAGATTTAAGCACCTTGTGTTCTCTGTGTGGGCATAACAGTCACACTCTAAGCCTCCCACAGCATTTATTTACTTGTCCACTTTTGTTTCCAAATTCCAAACAGGATTTCACAATTTCCTCCTACACAAGCACAGATTATCTCCTATTTGAATATGTCAGTGAACTCCTCTCCTCGTGGTTTATTCCCCATAAATAGAGCTGAGAAAAGACGAAAGGCATCTTGTACATTTTGTAGTAACCTTAACCTCATGTGCCATGAAAAACTACTAAATGCAAAAGAATGAACAGGGTTATTTTCAGAGCACAAAAGCCTCGTTTGAGCTATAGCTACAGTTCATAGCCTTTTATATGGAGCCAAACAACTCAAACTATGAATATGATTCAGTGGTCCATTTTGAATTTCTAATATCTTGCTGTCATAGGCTACATATATATATATATATATATATATATATATATATATATATATATATATATATATATTTGCATAAAATAGTTAGCCTTTAAATAAATTTCAGTGCAGAATACAATGCAATACTCGTATTATACACGGTAATCTGAGTAAAGTCTGAAAATGTGACATTCAAAAATCTTTTTATTGTGCATTTTGCAACACTCATCTAACAACAGTAGCAGCACCATCTAGTGGACAGTGGTAATACATATTTCCTTAAACAGTTACAGAATCGTCAGTTCGTGCAAACTACAGCAAAAGTTATTAATATATTACAGATAAACATTTGATTCCATGCTAAACAATGCCTCTCCCATCTCTTTCAGTTCTGTAAAACTGTAAGGACAACTCTCTTAAGCAGAATGATGGCCTTCCTGTCAGCTATAATCGGGGTCTTCATCATGTTGTATCTAGGCGCTTTGACACCTCTCACCACCCTCCCCATTGTCATCATTCCCTTTACCATCTGGATGGCATCTTGAAGACACTCCAGGAGGAATTTGTCCTTTAATGTTGATCCAGAAACAGCCACAAAAGCATCAAAGCATTGACAACAACTGCTGACAGACTGTCCTTCACTACATGTCAACAAAATGTCTTGGTATCTGTGTCTAGAATATGTGTCTGTTATGCAAACTATAAATGTTAAGAAATGGCGATAATGATACCATCATGAAACTTTTTATTAAACGATTGTTAATTGCATGTCATGTAATTATTGCATATAGGACCCTACATCTGATGCATCAGGAATATATGTGATCTTTGATGATTATCAGTTTCACTTAAGCACTATTTTTGTAATAAAGAAGGAATACTTATAGACTAGTGTAATGTGCTTGAAGGTAACAAGCCAAAAGCGGAATTATACCCCGGAATAAGTGAAATAAAAAGTAAGAGAGAGAGAGAGAGAGAGAGAGAGAGAGAGAGAGAGAGGGGTGGGGGTGGGGATTTCATACAACATGACTGAAGGGAAAAAACAAAACAAATATCCAGGACATCTTAAAGTGTTTCCACAATTCCAATTCAGTGTAATTCATATGCAAAGTTAAGGACAATACTTTAAGGACAGTCCATACTAATTCTATTCAGCAATTATGGATTAAAATGAAACAGTGAGTAATATTTGGACGGCCCTGAGTGCCATAATGTAGTCAAAGAGAACAGTAATGGGGATAATGATGATGAATAGTTAATGGAAAGATGCTGCAGACAGCATTTACATTAGCTAGTGTCCTGCAGAGTCTGGATCCAGTTCAATGCAGGGGGTAATTACTTAGGGAACATTCTTACTGCATCCACTTGAATAGTTTAAGGAACTATTCAGGCTTGTTTGTTTGCATAATTCAGGCATCCTTCTGTTATTTTTAGATTAATTGAGCAGACAGGTACTATTTCACATTTGAATTAAGAAGATGAGTCACTTGCAACAAGCAAGTTAAGTTGAGTATGAAGCGAAGTTGAGCATACATTTTTAAAAGAGCCAATAAAGCAGCTTAATTTGTTTTTACACGTGAGTGAAATCTTGCCAATATCTTAAAGTATAAGGCCATGAATGTCATATTGAAATAAACAAAATTGTTATGTTACATTGCAGATAAAAAAGCTGCTTTGATAAAATAAAATCTTCAACACGCATCTCTCTTAACACTTTAAAACTGCAAAATGAAAAGACCTCCAAGTTAGAGCAAATTTGGACATCTTTACTAATAAATAAAATGAATAATAAAGAATTTCTTTAAGAAGTTATCATTTTTATTCTCAAGATGACAGCACATATGTATCAATACATATACATATGTATAGAATCTTATTATTTCATGGTGTTACATTTTTACTGTAAAGTAAAACAGTTGACAGCACTATGGATCACAGGATTAAGATCAGAAACAGCGCTTCAGGGAGCTGGTTATTTCTGTCACTGTGTTCTCTGTAGTGTTGTTGTGCTGCTGCTTCTATTTATGCCTATTTGCCTGGCTGGACATTTACCTCAGTTTCCCTGTGGAAGTGAATGAAAATCTATACCAATTAATCACACAGCCAGTAAGTGACTAAAGCTGCCAGCTCAGTTCAATTAAAAAGCTATTGCACTGAGATTTAGGAGGGTTTAGGTATCATACTGTATATAGATCATTTCTTCTAATTCTTTTTTCTACCCAAATGTGTCATGGCAACCAAACTGCAATTATTGATTCAACAACATAAAAGAAAATTGAAGAAAACATATTCCACAGGTAAAAAATAGGGGTTTTCAAATGCTACTGAAGGAGAAGGTTGTTTAAACAGTTGTCCCTCCAGTTACTAATAACATGATGTAGTTTGGTAATGTTGTGCCAAGAATATTCAAGAATATAAATCACTATGATTTTCCCACATGGTCTTTCATTATCCACAATGGTAACATAAAAAGCACATATTTTGCTCTTCCAAATGATAGTGTTATTTAACACTACTTATTTTTATTTATTTATTTATTTTTTATTTTCAGCTGTTTATTTTTAATGGTGCCCCCAAAATGAAATGTATTTCACATTTCTGAAAAGATTTATAAAGCATTTTATAATTGTATAGGGCATTTTTTAAACATATAAAGCATTTGTTGTAGAAACATTTTTCACTCAGAAATTGCTAGTAAACTGCACAAACATTACAAAGAATCAGGAAGTAGCACATTCAGTTAAACATAACATTTTTCTTACAATTAAACCAATTAAGTTTGTCATAAAAATATCTTCATTTGTCATGTGGGTTTGGAACAACATGAGGGTGAGTAAAGGATGACTTTTTCATAAATGATCACCTTTTTTTTAATCCATGCTCTTGGTCTTATTGTGAACAATTGATTGGTGCACATTATACCAAAGAGTGGTAGAAACTAAATTACTCTTAAACCACGAGTAATTTGCTCTGGGTTGCAAACAGTAGACCATGTTGACTTTATCTTTAATCAATATCCTTAATGAAGCACAGCAAAACTAATTTAAAACCAGAGGGCACCTTCCTCAAAATGTAAATGAACAACCTTATGAAAAAAAATCCATTATACAATCAAATTCAAATTTAGAAATTGACGCAATGGTGAATTGGAAAATGCTATAAATCACTCAGGATCGCTTAATGCTGTGATATTCAACTTGAGAGCAAGACAAGAATGATTAGCATTTATAGTCTCAGTGCAGTTCTGCATGGTTGAGAATATTAATGCTCTGGCAGTCAGTGAATTTTTAAGTTGAAGTATTGCAAGCATTAGTCTGGTTCCTAAAAGTCGCCCTGCGAAGTATATCATAATTGCTGTCTCACTTAAAAACAAAACCTAATGGACTAAAAATTTGAGGTGCTTGCATTTCTGTTTCTTAATAGTGGCCAGCCGGTTACATCTATTAATGATGAAATGATGAAAACTTTATGACTGAATACTGTATGTTCATGCTAATTATCACAATCTCAAGATAATAAATACATTATGCTAACATAGCTGTATTGCTTTAGATGAAACAGGCCTAGTGTTATATGAGAGAATAATTCTAAAATACTACAGACAAGATCAGATCTTATGACCTACAGCAGCAAAACACAAAGGACTATTGCTAAGGGTAGTGCATAAATTTAATTGAAGGTCTGACAACAAAATGGGGAGATTCTTATCCTGATTGTTGACGTCATACATCCATGTCTACCTGATGTGGATCAGGAGGACAGACAATTGTGCTTTTGTCTTAATGATTACATTTCCTGACATTTGAAACCTCTTTGTACCTGTGCCATAGGCTATGTAAAATTACAATGTGCAACAAAGAGCTGAGCAAACATGTGAATGACATTAAATTATTTATTAGTAAATCAACTGTAATTTGTTGCAGATATCAGAAAAGGAAAGTGATAATTGAGTTCTTTTCATTTCAGTAAACTATCTTTAAACACTTGTAATAACTTTAATTAACATTAGTAAACATTATTAGCATAAAGTATATAGGCTAGACTAGTGCTTAATCGTAGGCTAAAATTTGAATGTTAAGAACCTTTGATACTTATTTTAATATGAAATATTAATTAACATAATGACATATACATAAATTTCTGATCTGTTAGCATTAAGCTTATATTACAGTTGTAAATGTAAAGCAAACTGTGGCTCATTATGAAGTCGGATGTCAATCAATCTCGCGAGCACAGCTGGATTTGCTCACGTAAAGATCATGCAGAGGCAGCCTGTAGACTCCCAGCAGACGCTCAGGGAAGCGATTCTTTTCCTTCTGTGCATTCATTCCGACTCCTGTTATTGACACTTCTTGACGACTGTCGTTGAGTTATCCTTGATATATTTGTTATGGATTCCGTCTATTTTTTTTCTTCTGCAAGATACGTACGTGAGCTTATATTGCATGAAACTTGACAACTTAAAGAAGGTAAGACACTTTAAGGACTTACTCTTTTCAGAAAGGATTTCCTTACTAAATTCATTTTCTTTCTTTCTTTCTTTCTTTCTTTCCTCTAATCAATCCAGAGTTGTTGTTTTTTCCCAAAATTATGCATTTATATCTATAGCCTAATTTATTTCCGCATGTTATTAGTGACAATACGTGCAAGCGTGCATATGCAAAATAATATACTATAGATAATAAGTGTACACTCAAACATTTATTAATATAAAATATGAATAAACGTTCATATATTCATCAAATAGTAAAACATATCATGCATCGACAGTGCATGGCATTGTTGCATGAAAATAAGATCTGAACCTCTATAATTTATCATTCTTGAATATTTTTAATCTCTGATGACATAATAACAGGGCATCCAGCATTTAATAAGTGATGGATTATTTAATTAATTATTGATTAATAATAATTAATTTTCTGTTTTGAATACAGTATATATTTTTAATTAGCCTAATTTTTCATTTTCACTTTACTCTTTTTTTCAGAGTAATTGACTTAAGTGAACGAATGCTAAATATGGATATAAGAACTGAAATGAACATATCTGAAGACGAAATTCAGTCTACAAACTTTTCTACACCAGCCACTCTCCATGTTGAGGGTATCTTACTAGACGGTCTGGAAGACAGTACAAAACTGGTGGGTGTTCAAGTGATCTTGATTTTGGCGTACAGCACCATCATCGTCTTTGGCGTGACCGGGAACTCCTTGGTCATATATGTGGTGTACAAGTTTAGAAATTTACACACAGTGACTAACTATTTCATTGTCAATTTGGCTGTAGCAGATTTGTTGGTCAACACATTGTGTTTGCCTTTTACTTTGATGTACACACTCTATGGAGAGTGGAAATTCGGACAGGTGATGTGCTACCTGTTGCCGTACGCACAAGGCTTAGCGGTCCACGTTTCGACCATCACACTCAACGTTATAGCTCTGGACAGATACCGCAGCATTGTCTACCACATGGAAACCAAGATGTCAAAAGACATGTGCATAGTCGTCATCGTGATCACATGGGTGGCAAGCGCAATCCTTGCCAGTCCTCTAGCTATCTTTCGTGAATACGTGACCTTTGACTTGACGCCTGACCAGACGATTCAAGGTTGCGCTGAGAAGTGGCCTGGAAGTAGTGCGGATGGGACCATCTACAGCATCGCCATGTTTTTTCTACAGTACGGCCTGCCATTGTCAATCATTTCATTTGCATACACTCGGATCTGGAACAAGCTAAGAAATCATGTCAGCCCTGGCGGTGGCCGTAGCGACCGTCATCAACGGCGACAGAAAACCACGAAAATGCTGGTTGCTGTAGTTGTGGTCTTCACCGTTAGCTGGCTACCCTTTCACGCTTTTCAGCTTGCTGTGGATATTGATAGTAGTATATTGGAAATGAAAGACTTCAAATTGCTCTATACAGCTTTCCATATTGTGGCCATGTGCTCCACGTTTGCCAATCCCATCCTCTATGGCTGGATGAACAGGAACTATAGAAGATCTTTTATGGCTGTGTTCAAGTGTGGACGGTTAAACAATGGAATGAGAAGGGTGTGTAGCACTGAGACAGTAAGGGAGAAATGTACACGCAATAAGCAAAGTACAATCGGTGTGGCATTCACACAAGAAAACACGCTGCTGTGAAGGCTGTTTGCTTTTTACAAAATATGAACAAAATATGGACAAAAATCCAAAAAGTCTACTGTAAAGAAGGATTGTATGTAAATCTAAAGACTGAACACTCAAATTGTCTGATATTTGACAAATTTATGAGACATTTGTGGTGACTTTGTGACTAAACACTTAATTAGTTTGGAATATTTTTTTTTTGTTATAATGTAATATGTATTTGGTTTTATATGATCTGTAAAAAGAGTCAGTGAGGGATCTCGTGTTGAATATATTCCAGTATTTGTTTCCTGTGAAAGTAAATGTTACTTTATGGAAAATGGTTAATTAAAAAGGTATATAAATCACTCATCTTGTGCATGTGATTCGAACATTTTGATTACTTGAAATAAAAACAAAGCATTTTCATTTAATGTACTAAAATAACTGAAATTAAAACTGAAAAAAAACAAAAAACTAAAATAATAAAACTACAATAAATAATACAGTATATAGGTATATAAAAAGCAAATAAAATGACAAAAATACTCAACAAATTTGCTAAAAATAAAATTTAAATGAAAATGGAAAATACAAAAATAAAATCTAATTATAAACATTTAAAAACGTATAGTATCTCAATTATACTAAAATAACAATGGATTCAACTGACCACCAAAAGAATAAAAATAATATCTAACAGTGCAGTAAAAAAAAAAAAATTAGTTTGTTTTTTTCAACTGATTTAATTTCTGTGGAAAAAAAGCACTGTAGTCAAAGTATTTGCTTGTTTTTTTTCTAAAACGCACTAGAATTGAATATATTGGTGCCTTTAAAGCTGGTCTGAAACAAGTTTAGCAAAAGTATAAAAGGTTTATACAAAAATGCTGTGTGCGAATCAACAATTTTATTGGGCAGCGAGGCAGCAACCCAGCTGCTTTCTGTTTCAGACACCTCATGTCTCACAGGTAATTAGGTTACTTGGCCTCTAATACTTCACATTGTTCACAATAAGAGCTCACACAAGCGATGAAATAATACGGAACCATTTTGATTCCAAGGGTGAAGTGTTTTCTTTTTGAAAAGAAATACTCTTAAAACAAATATTCTCATAAATAGCAACAAGTCTGTCTGGTGGGCAGTTGTCTCAACTTGTTTATTATGGATATTCATGTTTCATATTACTGAGCTCTTCATTATCTAGAATTATAAGATGACCAAATTATTGCATTATGAATCAGCCTTTTGAAAGGGATTATGAATACAAGCCAAACAAGCCTACAGACTATAAAACAATCAAGAAATATGGTTTACAAATGTAATTTATTTCATTAAGACCCACATCCTAATTCTGATAGCCACTGGCCCATGAAAGATCAATCAACTGACAGGAGCAGACCAATCAATAATTACTGAGCACAAGGGGACAACATAAAAATAGAATAAGAGGGTCTCAGAGTATTGATTCAGTCAATTACTGCTCTGTCTGTCTTTGAATGTCCCAAAAGCCACTACTATTATATCTACAATTTAATATTGAATTCCTGTCTCTGCACAAAATGATTTATCTATAGACATCTTGCTGCATTAGGGATTTTATTTCAAGCAGATGGCTTTCAGCCTTAAAGCCTCAGGATGTGCATTACCAATGGTGCCATCTCCTAGTCATTCATTGCTGATTTGCTCTTATCGCATAATAAACATCATAAAATTACAGGTTTAATAATAAGCCTATTAACCTATTTAACAATTATTTAACAATGGGTTAAATAATAAGAATATAAGCTTAGCATATAGTACTTTTCTGTGGATGGCAAATTTTGCTCTAAGGTTAAAATAATAGCTGACAAAAAAAGAAATTTGCTGAAAAACTTTTAGGCCATCCAAGATGTAGATGAGTTTGTTTCTTTATCAGAACAAATTCAGAGAAATTTAGCCTTACATCACTTGCTCACTAGTGGATCCTCTGCAGTGAATGGATGCCATCAAAGAGAGCTGATAAAAGCATAACAATAATATGTTAAACATATAATGCAATGCTATACAGTGCCCTCCACTAATATTGGCACCCTTGGTAAATATGAGCAAAGGCGGCTGTGAAAATAAATCTGCATTGTTTATCCTTTTGATCTTTCA
>JAFVLL020030329.1:0-10125 GCA_021397915.2 Tor tambroides | reverse complement strand
TTAATGCAATTTACACACACACACACACACACACACACACACACACACACACACACACACACACACACACACAAAATCATGTTAAAAAGATACCCTTGGCAATATTACAATATTAAGAATAAAAGTGTGAAACTTTTAAACAGGATAATTCATGTAACTTCAGTTATTTTTTAGTCTTGTTGAATATACATAAAAATCTGTTATGTTAAATAGTTTAATAAGGACAGAATTTAATGAAAGAAAATTGCAATTTTTATGATCCCTTTTATTTTTTCTGCAAGGACTATGTAAACTTCTGAGCAGGACTGTAATCTAAAAACATGTGAACCTCAATCAGTTTCTTTTTCTTACTGAGTTTCACAGTGAAGCAATAAAAGAATCTCAAGTTGCATTAAAGAAACTGTCTTATCAAATCCTGAAGTCTATTTCAAGTCAGTATCATAAATAAGTCAAAAAAGAGGGGCTTGTGAAATGACTGATCTTTACTGATCACTGTTTTTTAACAATATGAAGAGAGTTGAAGAAAAATGGCTGAAAGAGAAAAATAATTTAGGAGCCTGAGCAGATTTGAGTATCACACAATCCTTTAAAAATGTCTTTAAGTTAATGTCATTAGCAAATGCAAATGAAAACTAAACAATAAATATTATTCACTTCGATTTGCAGTGTATTGCACAATATAGGGAGTCTAGGGCCAGTTGCACTTTTTACACAGTCGATAATTTTCAATGCAGGTTTATTTTCTATATAGACACATACAGTAAAGTCTTGATTTTCAGCGTTATGATTGAGAAAAAAAATAGAGTTCACTGCTTTCACAGTGGAATCTGCCTTTAAACAGCCTGTTATTGTATAAAAAAAATAAATACATTTTTATATATTTGAAAAATGTGCCAACTTTCCTTAAAAAGAAAAAAAATTTTTTTTTAAAAATATTATGTTAGAATTATTAAATTAACACGTTTGTCAACTAAATGTTTGAAATCAATATACACAACTAATTGGACTTCTGACTCAAAACCTATTAAAAAATTAGTTACTGAAATTGTGTGACAACTAGCCCCAGTCTCCCCTACTGTTGTTGTTCTTCTTGTAATATTCCTGTCCACTCGCTATTCTGTTGTCTTTCTGCTTCTCTTTCTCTCTCAAATCCAAAACACTCTTTCTCTATCTCCCCATTCCTTCTCCGGCACTATCTGCACTGTTTTTCCCCAGCATGCCGAGGGTGCTGCTTGTTCGGGTTAAGCACTCGGAGGACGACTGGCCCTGGGGACGTCATTTTCCATTACAGAGACAAGAAACCTTTTCTCTCAGATGAAGAAGGAGAGAAAAAGTCAGAGCCCTGAACTGGTTATGCTCCTTGTCGTGTTCTCTTACTCCCCCGACTCGCGATTCGTTTAGTCAATATTTAATGCCAGTGTTGTGCAGTACAGTTGTCTGTTGGCCCGATCCATGGGTTTGATCTCCATGTCTCGCCTGATCTTTCTCCAGGCTTATGGGCTTGTGCCGAGATGTGACGCAGAGTCTAAAAATGTGGCACAAGCTTGTTAATACTTACATACTTCGCTCAGATGCAGCGCAAAGAAAGAAAGGGACATATAGATGGAAGAATAAAGAAAAAAGCCAAATGCATTACATGCATTTAGCACAACTGCTCACTTTATCCGCACACAGTCACGCAAGCCTCACCCTGCCTGCAGCAACTAAAGCCCTCTACGCCCCACCTGAGTATATGTCAAGCGGCGTGAAGTGTAAAGGTGGTATTTTTCTTCTTTAAGCAGGGCAGATGGGCAAGGTTTGGTCTGAGCAGGCCCAGGCTGAGCCGGTGGCCAAGCCAGACTGTCTTAATTAGGAGCCGGCCGCTGCCAACGGCAGGTGAACACATCTGGGACGCCATATTGGCCGCAAGCGCAGCAGGTCTTGGAAATAGTGCAAGCCTTGGAATATTCGACAGGAGCAGAAAAGAGCGATTCCCCTTTTTTTTAACCCCCATACTACAACCCAAAAGTGAGCAGCAATACATCTACATGCCACACAGAGTCAAGCTTCCACGCTGTGTGAGCCTGCCAGATATTAAAAGTCTCTGTCTTTGGAGGTTTGCGTTCGTTTTGCGTGCTGCCAAGGCCCGAGCAGCCCCAGAGTGCTATCAATTACACACATTCTGCTGAAAAGCTGAAATTCAGCTCTGAGCGCAGTCTGACAGGATTCAGCAGTATGTGCACGTCTGTGCGACGGCTATTGGACGTTTACGTTTCCTTTGTCCCCTGTACCTGCCCTCCACTGTCTTTGTTTAGAAAGAAGACGACACAATCACAGCGTGTCGCACTTAAAGCACCTTATAATGAAGTCGAGTCCTCCCTTCTGTGCAGACACACACACACACACACACACACACACACGCACACTCTATCCAGCATGTTCGCCCCAGTGAGCTATACCTTCCTCATCAGTGCTTTACCCAACGTCATCATTTCTGCCTCCATAAACTCAATGGAGCTGCATGCTCCTCTCCTTCTCTCTCAACGCACTCCCTTCCAATTACCGCGCCAGTTCATTTATTCATTAACCCGGCAAGGAAAACCGAGGGAGACCTAATTCAAAAACAACCGCCCTCCATTTCTCTCCATCTGGTGGGGAGGCTCGATTCTCCAAACACGTTCAAGTGACTTAATCTGGTTAAGGTGCAGTTTAGCGTCTGCAGCAGAGTTTGGTGGGGGGATTGAGGAACGGATCGCCGTGCCAGTCCATTTTCATTAAAAGCACATTCCAGTGACCAAACCGGTACAGGAACATGTGACATGCATGGAAGTATGGACTAATCAAAAAACAAGCGGATAAAAGGCAAGGCACCGTTGTACTTGATTACAGAGGCATTGACTAATTTACTTAATTTGTCAAAAAGGAATGCGGTTAGGAACTGAGGTGGAACTCATTTATAGTGATTTGAGTGCTAGCATGCTAGTGCACTTAAACTCTAAACGTGCTTTGGCTATTTGAAGCGTTGTATTTCCAAATGCCATTAGTAGAATTTCCTATCTCCAAAAGTGGAGAGTAAAATTAAAGTTTGGGAAAAGTAAAAGTTGGGAAACATAATTACTTTGAGCCTTCCGGCTACGGCAACCGACATTCAATCTAAATTAAGTAAATATTGTAAAGCCAAATTAGGCATTGGACTATAAATGATGTACTACTTAAATGCATTCAACAACAAAAAAAATAAATCTTTTCTACTTGAGCTGCAAAAAGCCAGTGGAATTCAGAATGTTTCTTTCTTTCAGGAATGTCACTCATGGTGTTCTAACATAGTCTTATTCACAAGCAGTAAAGACAAATGGGACTTTACTGTAATAAGCAGTCCATTTCCAGCTTAAAACATCTTAAATCAGCCTAAGCTTATTGACTGGTCTTGATGGACTAACTTTGCACTTTCTTAGCTGGTCAGGCTGGGAGATCAAATGGCTATCCTGCTAAACACCGCTTGGCCAGGCTGAAAGGTTAACTAGCGTCTATGGGGTAGAGTCTGGAGCAACTTTACCAATCACAAGGTGCATGAGAACAACTAAATATAGGAATGTGAGGAAAAATTCCAGCACTACTTGTGATAAAGGGAAATTTATTATAACAGTACCAACACGTTTCGGCCTAGGAGCCTTCCTCAGGGTATTATACACACACATTCTATACAAACATTTAAAAGGCACATCTCCGTATAGGATTGCACATTTACAAATTAGCAACAGCTGTTGCTAATTTGTAAATGAAAGGTTAACTAGACCAGCTTGAAAGACCACACTCTAAAAAATGCTGGGTTAAATACAACCCAGCACTGGGTAAAATATGGACAAACCCAGCGACTGGGTTGTTTCTGACCCAGCGGTTGGATTACTGCCCAGAAGGTTGAGTCAAACATTTAACCCAACTGTTGGTTGAAAACAACCCAATCACTGGGATTGCCCATATTTAACCCAGCATTTTTTAGAGTGCAGCAAACCAGCTGGTCCCAAGCCATTCACTAACAACTATCTTGAGCTGTGACATGAAGGGAAGGTGGAAAGGTGCAAATCTCTCATTTTACATTTTAAAGGGCCATCCAGAAAAACCTACTACTGGTAAAAAAAAAATTGAATGAAATATAATGAAATGCTCAGGATTTATATGTTGCTGGCAAAATAGTACATTTAGTAAATATACATGGCTACTTATAAATGTCTCTCAAGGTTTTTGCCCACAGAATAGTGTATCAGCATCTACAAGTAAGGACTAGAAGGGCCGTGATAACTAGCAAACCCCTGACCCCTTAGTAAGGACAAACTGAAGTTTTCAGCTCCGTCAAACACGTAACAAAGTCAAGCAGCATTCCTTTTCATGTGTTGGAAAAAATTGTGTGAAATGTGTGTGAGTTTGTTTTGCCATAAATTTAAGACAACCATAAAAAATAACGATCATGTTGATATATGGACAAATATCAACATCCCGACCAGAATCAAATGATGCTACACCCTCCCAGTAGACAGCAGTTGAACTTCATCCCAATTCTGCGGCTAGAGTTTTCGTCTGAAACACGTCTGCACGCTCAATTGGGAAAGCAGCGAAAAACAAGTTACCCTCAGAGATTTATACTTCTGATCCTCCAAATCCTTTTTTATCTTAATCGAGTATAAGGCAGTAAATTGCTCCAGCTCTGCCTCCTCCCTGTCTTTCCCTGCCTGTATGCTAATACTGTTTGACATATTTCGGAGGAAGACGGAGCATCAATATTTATCAATTCATAATAAGACAGAGCCACTGACATGCGCTAAGATTACAGTTTAATTAAAACTTGAGTAGCCAACTAATATTCAGTTCTTAAACTGACACATCATATGCCAGTGCATTATCTACTCATTTAGATCTTGCATCATTGAGAAAGAAGGCAGACAGGGAAATCAGGAAGGAGAACATGACATGCGGCTGCAAGATCACCCCTATTCCCTTTCTACTGCTGTTCTCTGCGTTTGGGCGTAGCTGTCAGAGCTGAAGCTAAAATAAACCTTGCCACACTGGTCTGTATAAAAAATGGATACCTCTGGTTCAAGTCCTGCCCAGCCAAAACACAACTGATGCCAAATTCCACCTGCCAGCAAGAGATCCTGAGGTGGCAAAGGGAGCACAGAGGCAGTGCCAACCATGCCACCAATCTGAAAAACACAAAGAAGGCATCCACTTACCAGTCTTGTGACAAGGGGCACCCCGAAATGCCAGAAGTGATCGTTCAACAGCCCACTGTACACTACGTTTCCAAAGAGAGCAATGCTTCCTGTTTTACACAGCCCGTTTCCTGGTTTGGTTTCTGCAGAAGGAGAGAGAAAAAGAGAGGAAATATTTGGAACAGGTTAAACAGCAATATACAGCAGAGCTAAATAAACAATTAAGGAAGAATGTAAAGAAAGAAGAAGAACGGAAAAAGGAAAGAAGGAGGGAAGGAAAACAAAGGAAGTAAGAAAAGGAGGAGGAAAAAGTGAAAAAAAGAAAGAAAAAGAAAGAAAGAAAAAGAATTAAAAATGGAAAGCAAAAGTCAGAAGAATGGAAGGAGAAAAAAGGAAGGAAGGAAGGAAGAAGGAAGGGGAAAAAAACGAAAAGAAGGACGGAAAAGGAGGGAGGATGGAAAAAACAAAGGAAGTACAACATACAAAATACATCAGTAATAAAGGAAGTAATAAAGGAAGAAAAAATGAAACAATATAGGAAGAAAGGAAGGAAGGAAGGAAGGAAGGAAGGAAGGAAGGAAAAACAAACAAAGAAAGGAAGAACGGACATGATACATGAAGGAAAAATGAATGAAGGAAGGAAGGAAGGAAGAGAAAAAACAAAGTACAACATACAAAACACAACAGTAATAAAGGAAGAAAAAATAAAACAATATAGGAAGAAAGGAAGGAGAAACAAACAAAGAAAGGAAGAAAAAATACTGTAGGATAAGAAGGAACGGACATGATACATGAAGGAAAAATTAATGAAGGAAGGAAGGGAAAAAACAAAGTAAAACATACAAAATACAACAGTAATAAAGCAAGTAATAAAGGAAGAAAAAATAAAACAATATAGGAAGAAAGGAAGGAAAAACAGAAAGGAAGAAAAAATACTGTAGGATAAGAAGGAATGGGCATGATACATGAAAAAAAAACAATGGAAGGAAGAAAGAAAGTATGGAAGGAAGGAGAAAAAAGAAGGAAATAAAACCAAGTAAGAAATGAAGGAAAAAATAATGTATGAAGGATGGAAGGAAAGAAAGAAAGAAGAAAATAGTATGTAGGACGGAATGAAGGAATCAAGGAATGAAGGGAAAAAAATGAAATGAAGAATGCAAAGAAAAAATAAGGATGGAAGGAGGGGGAAAAAGAAGAAAGGGAATGAGAGAAGAAAAGAAAAAAATGAATTTTTCTTTGATTCCACATGATTCCAAATGTGAGAGAATCAGAAATATTTCTCTGACAATCTGAATACGTCACATCCATAAACACCCATTCTGTCTGCTGTTTGGTGCGCATCAGTCTGTGTGTGAGTGGCATGGTGTGAGTAGAAGAGCTTGGCATGTGATCAACAGTGGGGTCAACCCTGCTTACACAGCAAAGCCATCTAACAGCTGCATTCAACCTCCTTTGGGTAACACACACACACACACACACACACACACACACACACACACACACACACACACACACACACACAATGATCGGTACTCACAAAGACAAAAAGTAAACATGACTCTGACACACAAACACGCACCATATCCCAGCAGTTCAGCTTAAAAAATTTCCCATTCCCCCAGTCTGAGAGCGGACTCAGAAAAGCGCGTGCGAAGATTGCGATGTGTATTAAATTATTCCCTATAAATGCCAAGTACAGCAAAAATCTGCATTATGCCTCAAAACAATAGTGAAGCGCATATTGTGGAGCGCACCACAGCAAGCCATGCATTCATTATTGAAAAACAAAAAGTAAAAAGGCCCATTAAAATGTCACTTGTGCTCTTTGTGGCTGCGGCGACACATGAGTTTTAGTGTTATAAATGGGCCTTGCGTTATTGTTTATGGTGGCTGCTAGCCGCAGGCTATCCGGCGGTGACTGTAAAGTCCACGGATCACACACCACGAGCCTCCGATGCCGCTCCCTCCCTCTCTATACATCACCCCATGAATATTCATGCCACAGGGCCATGCTCCAGCCAATCGATCACAACTATAACGCATTTATATCCATGATACATACATGTGGCTGATTTTTTTGGTGTCTAGGAATAAAAAGATATGGCCTAATTAGCAATAAAACAGCCGCTTCGCCGTAGATTTGGAGGCCGAACGGCGCTCCTGCTCTTTTCGGAGGTGATGTAATTCAGACCGCGGCGCGTTGCATCACAGGAACGTGTCATAAGGTGAGACTCGAGGCGGGGAGGGATGGCTGTCATCGCGTTTGAGGCTTCCCTGCTGTCTGCTGGCACCGGTTGAAGCTCCTTTGGCATCCGTGGGCATGTTTCTCACCACGCCTCACCTGTGATTAATTATTGACAGCGAGATGAGGATGCGGTAAAGTAAAGCTGCACTGACATGCTACACTGCAGATACATTACAACAACCCCCCAGGCTGCTTCACTATCTCCCTGTCTCTTTTTCTTCCTTTCCCCTGGTTTTCCCTCATGCGCTTTGTCTTTAAAGCCCCCTTCTCACTCTCTCTCTCTCTGACAACCTTTCCTTACTCTCTCTATCTCACTCTGCCCTGCAGTTTGGCAAATTTGACAAGAGCTTTAAAAACTGAGCCAAATGTCAAAGTTGTCATAAACAGTGTGTGAGAGGGAGTATTTTTGGTTTGATAAGGAGGCAATAACAGTTTGATTTAAGGCAGAAAAGAGTGTCATCACATCTAAATCTGCCATTGGAATATCTCGGTCCAGGGTTTGTCGGAGCGTCGGTGCACACTCATGCAGATGAATGGACGAGTTTAGGTTGAAACTGAGACTGCATTATCTTGCATCCCTCTGCGAGGATGACAATAAGTGCCGTAAACGATTCCTGCATGATCTGTGGGGAAGCACCCGGCTTTGAATCTCAAGAGCGATGTGAGAGTGGAGGATTCTAGGGCCATGATAACATGATAATCAGAGAAGAAACATAAATAGAAATCTACACTATAAAACAGCTCTATAAATGTGGAAATAAATCACTTGGCAAAGGCTTTGACTGAAAAACAAATGCTCATTATGAATTGCCCCCCCCCCAAAAAACACAGACAAAATATAACATATTAAACTCTTATTTTTCTCAGAACTGACTTTTCAAGTTTACACAGGTGTCACTGCAGAGTAAACATGGGAATGTTATCATATTCCACAAACGTTTGGGTAAAACATTGTCTTACTAATTAATTGCAATCCTTATTTAAACAATCTCAATTTTGATTGCTAAAATCCCAAGATCAATATTTTTATTCTAGCCAGCGTTTCCTGCGTGACTTCTCATCAGTGAAGCAACATACGCCCCACTGTTGAATATACAATCCAGCGGCAAGAGAATTCATATTTAATATAAGTTTGGAATCCGAACTGAATGCGAAGAGACAAAAAGGATGCATATTGCAAAATAATAGCAAGAAAACACACATTTGTTCTTTGTGTAATCTGATTCACAAACAAATTGATTTTTAATTTATCAAAAATACACCACGCAAATGGTGTAGTCCAATTGATGAACAAATAAGTCTTACAAAATTAAGTGATGAGTCCTTAAATGAATACTTCAAGTCAAGTGACTGAGTGCATCACTGAATCATTCGTTCAAATGATTTGTTCAAATTGCTGATTTATTCAGGAGTGAAACACATGACCATCCTCTTGTATAAGAGCACTCACAATCTTGATGTATTTTCTAAATATCAGCACAGCTGTGATTATGTGTTTTGGTTGTATAAGCAAAATGATTTCTAGATGTTGTAAATAAAACAAAGATTTGTATAACATTTTACAAGAAAATAGTTTAATCTTCAATCTTTCTACTGTCACATTTTTACTTGCCATTTCTTTGTAATTACAGTATTTGTAAAAATTTACTAGTGATTTCTGACTAAAAACTCCATTTTATTATTTTAATCTTTAGTTTTTTGGTTGTGTTGATCTGTTAAATCAATAGCACTGGAACTGCATAATTTGGGTCCTCTTGTTCATTTTGGAAAATTATATTTTAATGTACCAAATGAAAAGGTTCCATTTATAATTGACAGCAATAGCTGAAAGAGAAATGCTCATATTACCAAAATGGACATTAGAACAGTAAAATATATGCAAAATAACAGAAAATGAATCAAATAGTGAAAATCCACCATCATTTAACAGCCAGGATGTGTCCAAAAATCTATATATGTATTGTTTTAGAATTCGAAACAATGTTGTGCTTGCAGTATCTTTCTCTAAAACGGATGACACTTGGTTTGATATTTTGCTGAGTAATGCACTGACATTCATACATTTTTAAATGTGGTCCAAGTGCCCAAATACTTCTAGGGGCCACTGTATAAAAATAACTGCTCACACAACACTGCAAAATATATCAAAAATCTTGCTCTTGTTATTGCCAAGTGAGCAACAGGGATGACATAATGTCTGCCTACTTCCGGCTGGAAGCTTCCTCCCACAAGCCCTGCGGCTCTGGCAGTGGCCATCCTGTCCTGGGCCTGTGCTTCCATTAGCCACACTGACCCGGATCTGTTCTGGCATCGCTCTGATACTAGACCGGTGGACTTGGCCCTTCCTCTCAGTGGGGCAGCTCTGTCAGGACCTCTGTCCAACCCAAACACACCAGCCACACCAGCCTGTCCATATGGCAGTCCCACCCTGCCTGTTTCTGGGCCAGAGCCTGATTCACAAGGGCTGGAGAAAAAGAAGTCCTCTTCTTCCAGAGGCCTCTCCAGGGCATTACAACGCTCTCCAAACGATGTATTCATTACCCCTCCTGTACCCTGGGGATGCTCAAAAGCCTTGTTTCAGAGCGGGGAGTGTGGCTGTGTCTGTTTAAACACTGCTCCAGTCCTACTTAATCATGTGCAGTTGGAGGGGCAGTCCGTGCCGGCGCTCTGATTAATACAGCATGAAGCTGTGGC
>JAFVLL020030328.1:0-41686 GCA_021397915.2 Tor tambroides | reverse complement strand
CTGGAAGACATCTCCTGTTGGTTGTCTTGACTACTTCCTACAATAAATTCACTTATTGAGAAAACTTACCTTTGTGTCTGACGATTCCATTACATGACTAGGGTACAGCAGACTTATTCAAAAGGTCACCGTTGAATATAAAACCAAAATAAATAATCCCTAGAACCTTTAATAAAATCAGTTTTATGGTGTTGTCTGTCATTTTCTATGCTTAAAAGCTTGAATCTTTATTAATTATAGAACTGCATGGAAAATATACAGCGACCAGCACATTCTCCAAAATGCCTCTTTTTCTAACTGTTTTCAACCTTTATAATAAAATGAAATGTTACCAATTTAACACATTACAGCCCTGGTGAACAAGAGACTTTCTTAAGTCTTCCAAACTTTTGAACAGCAGTTTATATAAGCAAGCCAGTAATTTATAACACACTATTCCCCTTGGACGACATTTTAGTATTTTTAGTTTGAAATCATTAGCATTTATGTTAATCTAAAGTCAAAAAAGTCTGGCTCATCCTGCCACGTGCAATAAAGAAACACACAAACAGACTAAGCAGCCCAGATCCCAATGCACTGCTGATTTAATATGGAAGAGCAGGACGCTACACGAGTGCCAACTTTTTCCGCAGGTCGCCTTGTTTACCCGCATTTGTTTATGAGTGCAAGGCTCACGCATTAAATCTACATGGCTACGTTCCAAGAGAAAATACCGCGAATGATTCAATGTGGCTAACACCGTTGATAACAAATGCTCCCGCTAACCTTTGCAATTATTTTTTCAATATCGTGCTCTGTTGAGCATTTTTAATGAACGCATAACAGAAGCAATTAGGTGTGTGATGGCATTTTCCTTTTTAAGGAGCTAATTAAGGCCCGACCGTAGCAGGTAACCTGCGCTATCGCAGGTGAATGGCAGATGCTAACACAGACAACAGCGCATTAGAATGATTACAGGAAAACAATCACAATAATAAAAAGAAAAACAAGAAATAAATACAATCACGAAAATGGGAAAAGGGAGGGAAAAAAAGCACCAATATTCTGAGGTGTTTATTATTTTACCTCTAAAATTACATGCATGTGCTCTGCATAAAATCATCGTGAAATGTAATTTAGAATGCGTAATGGAGGGTAATGTGAGGAGAAATTGAGGACGGATGACTGTGTGTGAGCTAGTGGCTAAAAAGGAGCCAAAAGATGTGACTATTAAAAGGTAATTCAGCTCAGGGTATTTGATTTAGCGCGGCCACAACGGCGCAGGTGGAAAAGTCCCAAAGATGGGAACGGGGTGCAGCATGTTTTCATGAATTTCATTAAATAATGAGTCTATCAAAATACAATGACAGCAGGGAGACAATGCAAGAAGAAAACCTGTGGACATTTGTAAGGTGATGCCTTTGCGTTTGGTTTTCGAAAAGCAATCGCATGAGCCCGCTGCTCATTAGCATTTAGCATGAACTCTGAATTCCCACATTTCTGATTGATGGAATAAGGACAGAATCATGTACTTTAGGGGTAGCTTCATTTGAAATTCAAACAACCTTTGTGCCGTTACAGGAGCGGCACTGAGAAGAATGTCAAAAATAATTTTCCTCTGAGCAAGTGTTTCAAACGCAAACCTCGCTCCTGACATCAAATGTACGAAATGGAGGCAAATTTCTCAAATAACCTGTGATGAAACTATGTCACTGCAAACGTCTCTTTAGCCTGCTCATAAAAATGTATCTTTTAAAGCAAGCCCTATTAGTCACTCCAGCAGACTGTAGGCAGAGCTAAGCTTTAATCAATACTGTCTCAGGTGACAGAGTATAACAGAGACTCATTCAATAACATTAGCACGTAAACGGCTGATGATGGCAGCCAGGTCCATTTTTTATACTGAATTAAGAATTTTTGTTCTGCATTATCGATTGTTGAGGCAAGATTTTCCTGCATAAGGATGTATGTCCACTTGTTTGCAATGAGAGTGTTTTTTCTGGTCACTGAAAGTTTAAAATGTTTTAAAAAATGCAGCGCTTGTAACTGTTTACCCCGTCATCCAATTACAGTGGAGGAGGGGGTGGGGCAAATACCACATCGACCAACCACGGTCATATCCTTGTTGTACAACGACTGAACAACAATGGAGAAGTTAATATCACTGGTTTCCAGTGTCCATGATGTCTGCACCAGATGACATTCCCAGACTACCACATTATTAAAGGAATAGTTCACCCCAAAATTTTTGTCATCATTTACTCAACTTCATGTCGTTCCAAACCTGTATAAGTTTCTTATGTTGAACATAAAATGACATTTTGAAGAAAGCTAGTAATCAAACAGTTAATGGTCCCCATTGACTTCCATAGTATTTCTTTCCCTACTACGGAAGTCAACTATGGACCAACAACTCTTTGGTTCTTCAAAATTCTTCAAAATATATTCTTTACTGTTCAACATAAGAAAGAAACTTATACAGGTTTGGAACAACATGAAGTTGAGTAAATGATGACAAAAATGTTAATTTTTGGGTGAACTATTCCTTTAATATTAAAAATACTGCTTGGGGAGCATTGTTGAATTTTTTGCAATGTAAATTAGTTTATTTAGTTTAAAGGGGTCATCGGATGCCCATTTTCCACAAATTGATATGATTCTTTAGGGTCTTAATGAAAAGTCTATAACATACTTTGGTTAAAATTTCTCAATGGTAGTGTAAAAAACACCTTCTTTACCCTGTCAAAATCAGCTCTGTTTTCAGCATACCGTTTTTTAGTCCATGTTGCTTTAAATGCTCATGACTCTGCTAGCCCCGCCCCTCTCTTCCATGGGGTGACGAGCAGTACTGTTTACTTTAGCCACGAAACTGGCTAACTAGTACATTATTAGGAAAGGTGATTTGCAAAGATTCATAAAAAAACCTTATACTCACTTCTTCTGTAGATGAAGCTGGATCACAAATGATTCGCGTGAATATAGGCACATTTATGTAGATCGGGATCGGCGCATTCACTTCAAAGCAAAAATAACATTGATCCTCTGCATCTTCAGAGGCTCAGATGTCAGGAGTAAATTATGACTGCTATATTCATTATTACATCCAACAACAAAACGCCTCAATCGCTTAATCAGAGACATATTGTTTTCCCCTGCACCATAGGCGGACAGCTCTCAGCTCACTCAGGGTGGGTCTAAGCTAAGACGGTGTTGTCAATCAACTATCATGGGGGGGGGGGGGGTGGGTGCTGTACAGAACTACGTCATTCTGACAGGAGCATTCAGAACAGCCTGATTTGAGAAAGGGGATTTTAAAATAGGGATTTTTTAAAAAACCACTGGGTGGATTTTTATCATTATAGGATGGATGTGTACACACACTTCCAACACACATTTATGTTCAACTTGAAAAGTGAATTATGCATCCGATGACCCCTTTAAAACTTTTAGTTTTAGGGCATTCGTTTTAGTTTTCATCACTTGTGTCTGCCTATAAAGCAAAAACACACCACAATTGGTCAGAAATGGCATCATGATAAAATAATATTTAATTTTAAGTTCAGTTTCATTTTTTTTTTAAATGCACAACAAAAGCAGACTGTACTTATTGATAATAAATTATGCTATAAATTTGCTAATGCTGAATATTTAACAGTATTTTTAAGTTTTTTTCTTAATTCATTCGGCCCTTTTTGACAATACACTGATGGTCAGCAATCATGTTCGGGATATTTAATAAATCCATCCAGCATTGATTTAAAAAACAACAACAACAACAAAAAAACAATACTGATTTTATAGCAAGTAATATAGAAATCTATAGCAATCTTTAAAACTACAGTATTTTTTCTGTTTTGTATGGACTAATTTTATGACATCAAAAAAAAAAAAAAAAATACATGCAGTATAATTAAATAAAATTGTATGAATTTTAATTGTATGAATTTTTGATTGTAATTGTATAAAATTTTATGAAATTTTTGAAGTATTTTGTGTTCCACAAAACATGAATAATAATACTTTTACATTACTTATAATTCATATTATATGTTTTAATCAGAATTCTAATTTTAACACTAAAAATTTGCCTTAGGCAAAGTACTGCCTCTCTCAAAACAAGTTAAATGTGGTACAATAGTGATGATCTTTATGAAAGTCTGATGTCTTTTGGAAACTCCCGCTTGACTTTTTTTCACCGCTAGTTTTCATCTTCATAATAGCTTTGGTTAAAGATAATAACCTCGGCACAGTCTTTGCTTTGGTTTCCTCAAGGCTCGTGGTATACTCTACAGAGGAATCAGGCTTGTCTGTGACTGTCTGTGTTATTGCTGAATATAATTGACAGGGTCTCGAACAGCCTCCACTCAGTTTGAGAGCTGGAGTCCATGACTGTCACTTCTCATGAATAGGGCTTTAATGTCAAATCTCTTCTGTTGTACCCTCTTCATCAGCAGCGTTCCCCAGCCACCGCCGAATCCCAGACTGCGGCTTTTTAACTTCGCTGTCAGCCGTTAAATGCTGCAGTATTTCACTCTGTTCTTTCCGAATGTGACTCGGAGGGCAGAGGGATGTGATGACATTCGGGCCTCGGGGTATCTTACAAGTGACCAGAGAGACTCCAACTTCAGAGCGCGGCTGAACAAAGCTGAAAGAGATTTTCATACCCCTGTTATCACAGAACATCATCTGCCACCTGAAATACTCTCTCTCTCCCTCACACACGCACACACACACACACACACACACACACACACACACACACATGCACACGCTCTGAAAAAACATTATGAATTCCATCACCTGGCTACAGACCCCATTTCACACACTATAACATTTGGATGTCACGAAAGTGCGTATCTCATTTTCCCACTCTCTCTGCTGGGGTAATGGAAAAGACCGGAAAACTTTTCATTATCTCTGTCTGCACGTTGGGCACAGCAAACACACAATCTCCATCTGGTCTCTTCCACAGCGCTGGTATTCGACATTCAGGTAATACGCATGAAAAAAGATTCTTTTTGCAGTCTCTTCTCTTGAGACAATATGCCTGAGAAGATATGCCTGCATCTTATTTTTTTCCCTTTTTGGTTTTGGGAACTCGATATTTGCAAGTGCGCTGATCCCTGGAGACTTGAGACGGTGCGAGAAAAGACGAAGCAGTCTTAAGGACACAAACACACCGTATGTTAAAGTTACACTTAAATATCCAAATTTGTTATTTATTTAAAATATGATTTTATTGATTTTAATTATTTAACTTTATTATTAATAATTTATTTCTATTGTTTATTTACAGATACAGTTGGAAACCTTTCCAATTCTCATGTTAGAGAAATAGGGAAACACTACTATTCAAAAGTTTTTTTATGCTCACCCAGGCTGCATTTATTTGATCAAAAATACAGTAAAAATAATAATATTATTAAAGATTTTTTACAAATTAAAATAACTGTTTCCAATTTTAATTTAATTTAAATTGCAATTTTTTTCCTGTGATGGCAAAGCTGAATTTTCAGCATCATTACTCCAGTCTTCAGTGTCACATAATCCTTCAGAAATCATACTAATATGCCGATTTGCAGCTCAAGTAACATTTATTATTATCAATGGTACCATTTAAAAGTCTTTACTGTCACTTTTGATGAATCTAATGCATCTGTGATGAATAAAAGTACTAATTTCTTTCAAAAAACCAAACACTTTCACTGTGTGAAATAATAATAATAATTTAAAAAAAAAAACACTTAAAATGAGCATCAACAAAAACACAACCTTTGACTTTGTTTCAAAAGCTGTTTAAAATCAGTGGATAATAATATGTATCTGGCTGCTATAATTTCAAAAAAGCAGAAATTTAGTTGGGTTGAATTTCTGGCATCCATGTGTCTTGTTAACAGTCGTGTTAATTTAAAGGATTTACTCTTGCATTCAGATGTGGTTGTCGCTTCCAAATCTCTGCAGTGAGCACGTGGCTTAAGGGCATTTTAAGTTATTGGAAGAAATAAAGAAAAGCCTGACAGCTTTTATTCCAGAGATGCATGCCAGATGCTGTGACAACAGATGTGATGCCCCACTGTCACTTCTTTGAAGCTTTTCAGCATCTCATGACTTTCTAAAGAAGATCACACTCCGCTGGAGATTACGCCTGACTCTGGCTCCACAACCACAACAATCAATCCTGCCCTAAACGGTGATGACCATGATTCAATTAAACTAAAACGACCATGGTAAGACTCAGGCAAAGAGCTGTAGCTCATTTCCAACACAAACACACCACCATAATAAAACTAACTTGCATAAATTCCCAGAGCAGTTTACTCAGACAGTTATGGGCCGCAATGATTCATAAGAGCACACATTAAACTAATACAAAGCATGCTGGCTTATTATCTGATACATTTGGAGGTGGGGTATGCTGAACGCAGAGATGGCTTTGTATCTTCTGGGTAAACAGAGAGAGGTGGAAGAGGATGGGTGCATGGGGGATGAAGACAGGCTGTCTTCTTTTCACAGAGTAACAACGTTTAGCAATACCTATGTTTGATATGACCCATTTTCACTTATGGGAACAAATGCAAATTTATTTTCCCCACTGAAATGAAAATAGTCCAATGCAGTTCTCATTTGATGATATAATAATGTTTTTTTTGTTTTGTTTGTGTATTGATTGATTGACTGATTGACTGATTGATTGATTGATTGATTGATTGATTGACTGATTGATTGATTGACTGACTGACTGACTGACTGACTGATTGATTGATTGATTGATTGATTGATTGATTGATTGATTGATTCAGTCAGTCAGTCATTGCTTATACACGACAGTTATATAACTGGTAAACAACTGTCCAATTTAAAAAAGAGAATACTACTAATACTACTAATAATAATGATAATAATTATAACAATAATATTAATAATACTAATATTACTACTAATAATTATTATTTATTATTTATATATTAAATAATAATAAATATATATTTATATATTATATATTAATACATTAAATTTATATTTATATATAAATTTATATATTAATTTATTAATTCATTCAACACATAGTTATATAATTGCAAAAAATAACTATATTACAACAAACAACAACAACATTAATAATAATAATAATAATAATAATAATAATAATAACTATTAGTAGTAGTAGTAGTAGTATTAGTATTATTATTATCAAATAACATTTAATTAATGAATTCATCACTTGATTATTATTTAACTGCCAAACAATAACTGCATAACAATAAATAATAGTAATAATAATAATAATAATAATAATAATAATAATAATTATTATTATTATTATTATGCAAATGTAAAATTGGACGATCATAGAACTTTTATTATATATGATGCCAATCACAATCAATCAATCTGGTGGAATTTTCTATAAATATTTAATTTATTTTTCATTTATCTTTCAAAACTTTGTGGTGCCAAATGAATCTAAAAATGAAATACCAGATAACTAATAAAAAACCTATTATATTTTTCCAACATTATCCACAAATCACTCTCTACCTGACTTTCTGCAGGCCACTATCTCGACTTGGAGTGAAGAGAAACCATTTCTGCTGACCAATAAAATGATAAAGCACATTTGGTTTGGGGATCAGCGTAAATATACTCCATAGTCGGTACATCATGACTGCAATGCAATGACTGGGGACTAGACTGAAAAAAAAAAAAACAATTTAACAGCATTGAAACAGCATTGTTTTAGGATAGGGTGCACCTACAGTAAGAGCTGTTTTCTGTATGCTTCATCTCTTTTGCCAGGGCTAACCAGAGTCTTGCAAAAGCCTGTCGTCTTTAGGTGCTGATATAGATGCGGAAAGGGGCTAATTATGAATTTTAAGTAGCAACATCAGTCTAGGCATATGTTGACACTGATATAGGCTTACTTGCATGTCAGCAAAGAGAGTTCCCCTCCTCTTTCCATTTCTGTTTATAAAAGAAGACAAAAAACACTATGTTCGAGACACAGAGCCCTGGTGAACCGCCTTCCGCTGTTTGTGGGCGAGATAAGAAATGCCACTAGAACACAGCCGAAAATACTCGTCAGAAATCTAATAGAACAGGAAGGCAATAATAATGCACTGACATGTCAGCTCAATGGAGCGGTACAGAGAAAGAGAAAGAGAGAGAGAGAGTGAGGAGGGTAGGAGAAATGTTTTGACAAGAATCTGGAGAAATGAGCCATTCAACTGGTTTAGGATTGTTTTAAATAACAGCCGAAAATCGCATTGTCACAGCAAAATCACTTTCGTTAAAGCTCATCTCAGCCTGTCCATCCACTGTCTAAAATATTTTTTGTTTGGCTTCGATATATTTAGCTGCAGTGCTTTAATTAGCATGCTAAAATCATTAGCTCTTTGCACAGCAAAACCCTTTCAGAAATAGTTAAAATTGAAATCGCCTTAAAGCACTTATGCCAGAGTCATTCGCAATTAAAAGAGCATTTTCCATCTCATGCTTCTCCCTTAAGAAAAAGAAGTGCACTCCAAATCTTAAAAGCATAATAAATAAATAAATTAATTAAAAATAAAAACAAAAATATATAGAATATGAATAAAATAAAGGCCACTTAAGTAAACTTCAATAGAGTACAATTTCATGACTTTGTTTCTTAATATTGCTTTGTAGGCCTAATTATGTCAAATTAGAAGTTTTATTTGATATTAAACTTATAATACATGGTACAGTATAGTTATAATGTATAATATATTTTAAATGTACGAAATTACAACATTAAATTGTATATTAGTTTACCACAAATGCTTGCATTTGTTATTTTTTTAGTATAATTTAAAAAAAAATTTTGTTGTGTATTTTTGTCATATTTATTTTTTATTTTATCTCCGTTTTAGTTACATGCAAGTACAATAATAACTAAAGCTGAAATAAAAATGTATAAAAACTATATAGTCATGATCAAGTTAAATTAAAAATGAAAAATGTTGAAAAATGTAAATATATATATTTTTTACCTTATTTCAGTTGAATTAATTTATTCAAATAACGAAAATGTACATTTTTAATGGTTTTAATTTTAGTTAACTTCTAACCTCAAATCCTTGTCAGTACATTCTGCATATTTCAGAGACAATAGAAGTAATTATGAAATTAGATATCATGACATAATTAAGTTGGTCAAAAAGCAAACTTAAGTTTAAACTATGTGCATTTTTATAATTTAAACTATAATGCATTTTCATTTAATTATAAATAACATGGAATTAAGTGTCCAAAGACATTACTTTCAATTATATTATTTTAAAGCATTAATTTCATAATAAGTACTCTTTAAAAAATAGAATTAAAAAAATAAATACAGTACAGAATTTTTAAACAAGGACCATGATTAATTCAAATTGATAGTTGATTGGTCAGTTTTGAAAAGCAGTGGACTACTTCACACACTAACTACTGTTTTCAAAAATAACAGTCAGTTTAATGTGACAGGAATTATATTCATATGGTAACCGTTGCCGGGTTGGTTAAAAACAAGCAGGCAGCAAACTTTCCCAAACACTCCCCTCTTCCCTTTTTTACTTCATATCTGACAACACCAATGAGCAGCAGAGGATGATGATGACTTAATAAGCAGACAGGAAGTGTGAATGTTGTCTGAGTGTGTGGAGAAAGCTGCATGCTAGTTTAGGCCCGTGCTCCTGAGGAACAGGTTGTGACAGTTTGGAACACACTGTAAGAAAATAATGAATTCCAAATATTCCTCTCTCTGTTTGCCTCAGTGATACTGTGAGCTGACGGGTCACTTCTCTAATAAGATCCCTGTGACTCAGGCCTGTGTAACAAGACATTCCCCTCAATCATTTTCAAGCACCTTTGCTTCCTGGAAGAGAAGATACAAGGGCTTTATGCCCCTTGTTTGAGGTGTAACTTTCCCCAAACTCACACTCTGAGATCACACTGTGTACTAACAACATGGAACATTCATACAACACAAAGAAATGCCTGGACTTCAACTGAGAAATGAATACTTCAGCAAGCATGCATTCATTTGATCAAAAGTGACAGACATTGCTAATGCTTCATAAGGTTTACATTTCAAATCAATGCTGTTCTTTTAAACTTTTGGTAACACTTTAGAATAGGGAACTAATTTGCTGCTTATTAATAGTTAGTAAGGTAGTTGTTAAGTTTAGGTATTGGGTAGGATGTAGAATAAGGTCATGTAGAATAAGGCATTAATATGTGCTTATTTACTACTAATAAATAACTAATATTCTGGTAATATACATGCTAAGCAACTAGTTAAGAGACCCTAAAATAAAGTGTTACCAAACTTTTTATTCATCAAAGAATCCTGACAAAAATCCCACAAAGATATTAAGCAGTAAAAATGCTTTCAACAGTATTATGATAATAATAAGAAATGTTTATTGAGCAGCAAATCGGCATATTAGAATGATTTCTGAAGGATCACGCGACACTGAAGATTGGTGTAATGATGCTGAAAACTCAGCTTTGCATCACAGGAATAAATTACATTTTTAAAATACATTCAAATAGAAATGAGTTCTTTTAAATTGTAATAATATTTCACAATGATACTGTTTTTATTGTATTTCTGATCAAATAAATACAGTCTTGGTAAGCAAAAGAGACACAAACATAAAAAATCTTACCAGTCCCAAACATTTGAATGGTAGTGTAAACACATCAAATGTATTTCTCTTTCAGGAATAAGAAACAAAAATATTGATAACTTGCAAGATTGAATTTTTGTCCAATCAAATGCTAGAAGCCAATAATTGAGATGTTGGAACAATCGAAACTTTATTTCTCATAAAATGCGACTTTTCTCAAAATGTGTCTTATTTTACACAATGTGACAGTTTGTTTGTTTATTTATGTATTTAAATCTAAATTACCCTTCTTATGTATTTATTACTTTAAATCTAAATCTAAATTACCATTCTTATTTATTTATTAAAATCAACTAGAAAGTAGCAAATCATCACATCCATGAAATAAAACTCCACTAACAATTGGTTTCATGTCGACATTACACCTGAAACATTGTTAGTTCACCCAAAAAAGAAAATTCATTTAATTACAAACTTGTATGGCTTTCTTTATTCTGAAGAACACAAAATATATTGTAAAATAGATATTTTGAAACTTTTTTGAGGCAAAGTAAATGATGTTTTCTTTTTTGCAAACTACTAAGTAAACGAATATGTCGATTTAAGCTCATCTTTCAAATGATACGTACATTAAAAAAAAAATCGAAACAACATCACTTTACCCTTTCAACGAACCACAAGTTGACACTGCTAAATGCTTGTGGCGATCAACGTGTTGCGGTTGCCATTACTCTGAACCAGTTCATCCCAGCGTGAACTCGGGGAGCCACTTTTCTCCCATCGATCCCGTGTGTCCAACTGTGAAGAATAACTGCAACAAACACCTCAAACGCACCAACAAGAAGAGAAGTTACTCCTCCACCGGCGTGCCAATCACATTCACCCACTCAAACAGCCTGATAGGTCAGGAGAGGTGAGTCATCAGTGTAAAATATGACTTCTATATACAATTGTGCACTTTCATATCGAAGAAAAAGGCGAGGCAGGATGAGGTCGACATTTAAATGAGTGCACGGACACATACTCGCACATGGTTAATGGGTATTCTGTGCATTATTTCTGTGTAATATGCCATAACACTTATTCTAAATGAGCTAATTTGTTGGTCCGGTGAGCACACAAATCCCGTTAAGGTGTAATTCAAGAGTGGTCAGGCTGCGCGAGCTCAAAGGTGAGGAGAGAAAGAGGAATTGTGGGTATTGACGCGCTTTCAGCGCGCAGAAATATTGAGCAGCGGAAAACTGCTGGAGCCCTCGAGAGAACTATAGAGATAGCCGAACTCTCCGTGAGCTGCTAAATGTCGAATTAAACAGTCAATCAATTTCAGAGTGAATAAGAGAGAGGAAAAGTGAGCGAGAGAAAGAGTAAGAACGGAGCGATGCATCGACATGAGCCAGGCTGGAAATAAATGAGGTCTCGGCTCATAATAAACCCATATTTGTAATAAACAGATGCTGTAGAGCCATAAAATTGTCTTTTTAAATGGAGAGGGATTTGGCTGATGACGCACCATTACACACAGAGTTAACGCCCGACAAGGCCAGGAAGGGCCAGATAGATAGATGAATAGAAAGATGGCACGCTTGTTCTCCATCACACTTTCCTGCTCCCGCTCTCTTCGGGTCTCTCGCTGTGGAATGAACACTGAAGATATTCTGTAGCGAGAGAAGCTAATTTTATTCATAGGACCGAAAGACGGATAAAAGAGAACGGGGTAGAGAGGGAGAGGGAGAAAAGAAACGAGAAGACGGGAGAAAAAGACAGACAGCCAGAGAAAAAGCAATGGATAAAAGATGTATTGAGATGGGGCTGTGTAATGTTATACGCCACAGAAACAGAACAGCAACAGCCTGAAGCCAATAATGCTACGCTAGTTAGACTAATGCTAACAACAAATGACTTTGTTTGAAGTTTTTACTCTGAGAAAGAATTGTGTAACCATACTTGTTGAATAAAAGCTATGCTAAAAAAAGTGATGATTTCCTTATAAGGGCCACTCTTCTAAAAATATTAAAAATAATATCTAAAAAACGTGTAATATTTGTTTTTGAGTAATCAATACTTTATTATATATGTATACCAAGAATTTATTAAATTGATTAAAACTGACAGGAAAGACATTTACACTGTTACAAAAATCCCCCCCCCACCCCCCTCCCAATTGGTAGTAGTGATAACCTGGTAGCATTTCTTTATTAAACTGGTTAACTAAGTTGGTTGGCCTGATGAACCACCTTAAGCAGGTATGTCCTGGTTTTTCCAGCAAGGCCTGCACCAAACAACTCATTTGTAAGTGTCTCATATCACATCTACGCATTCAGTTACAAACAAGATTTGCCACCGAGAGCTGCGCACACATGCAAAGCAATTAAAAATGGAGCAGAAACACAAAGAAGAGATGGGAGGAATAATAATGTGAACTGGCAGTGGGAGAATAATCGAGCACCTGTAGATGCCGAGAGGAATTATCCTGCTCATTTTCTCTCTGTTGAGTCTGTGGCAAAAATCAGCGCCACGGGATCGAAGGCCTGTGGTCTACAGCCGCACAGTCTTTACTCTAGTAATTACATCCCTTTCTCAAGGGCACCTTGTCCTCTAACATCACTTTCGAGTCCGAGAGCGGTGTGGGATGGCACACAACCTCACATGTGCAGAACAAATGTGTAATTGAGGGACCGCAGTGATTAGACTGAGCACCATTTGTTGAGGATGCACATCTGCACCTGTGCATGGACTCTGTAGGCTTTCACTGGCAGATGATGAAAAAAATAGCAGCTGTAAATATTTCCCACAAACCCCCTTTGGCCAAGCACAAAATGTCTGAAATCTCCCTATCTCCCTTCCCTCATTTTCACTTCCTTGAGGCTGCAAAACTATCCAAAACCTGTAAAGAGCAGCACAATGGAGCACTTCCCCCCCCACACACACTTCACAAAACTGTTGGGACACCAACAGACCATCTTTAAAGAAGGGCTACAGGCTGACAGACTTTTGGGGCAATGCAAATTGTTCAGTTTGTTTACACTGTTTTATATTGCTCAATCTTATGTGCTTCAATCATGTTTTCTATTAAAAAGCTGCATGGAGATAAAAGTGGTTGCTGTCTTAGGCTAAAAAAATGCCACAACACTGCCCCACATAAAATCACATAAACACTCAAAAGTCAAAAAACACTCATGAAACACTCAAAGCAACACTCCACTTTTTTTGAAAATAGGCTCATTTTCCAACTCCCTAATAGTTAAACAGTTGAGATTTACCGTTTTCGAATCCATTCAGCCATGGGTGCCATGGGTGCAGCAGGTGCAATATTACGCAGCGCCTCAAAATAGTCCCCAGCTAGGTAACTAGTTATGATATAGCTGGGGACTATTTTCAGGCGTTTTCACCCATGGTACGGCAGCAAAGTTCCTTGATTATTACGCCGGAATGAGAATATAGTTCCTAGCCATATCGGCCTAGAAAATCGCAACTTTTCATTTTCTGGCAGTCTTAGTACACAATGTAAGTACAGAAGAGTCAAGTTTTAAATAGGAAAAATATCGAAACTCTTTGGTCATTTTTGAGCGAGATGCTAACGGTCTAATCAGATTCAATGATCTATGCTAAGCTAAGCTAAAAGTGCTACCGCCAGACCCGGAGATCGGCTGAATGGATTCGAAAGTGGTAAAACTCAACTGTTTAACTCTTGGTGAGTTGGAAAATGAGCTTATTTTCAAAAAAAAGTGGAGTGTTCCTTTAAATCATCATACAAACCTCAAAACGTGGTACATAAAATATGACAAGTACAGCAATCAACTAATTGCTCGTTTGCAACAAACTCATCCTGACTTTACACTTTACACTTTACAAAACAAAACAAAAAAACCACAGTCCACCCCCCCAGCTTAAACAAGCTAATTAAAAGAAAACAATCTACTTAAATTTGTTTAAAACAGTAAATGGTAACTTAATTTATTTGTGTTGGAACTACATAATTCATTTTTATTGCCTTTAACTAAAACTGGTCAAGGGACTTTTTTAATTCCCAGAATGCTTTGCATTAGAATGGATGTGGAGAGTAACTGTTGAAATTAATTATTTTATATATGTTTTGGAGCAAAATTAGGCAAGAGGGTAATACTATTTCAGTTTTTGTACCTCAAAATTTCATGTTTGATTTAAGTTATTTGATTTGAGTTATTTTACATTTCTTTGTTTGAGAAATTTCTGAGGGATTTTAAAAAAAATAAAATAAAATAAAATAAATCACAGTTTGATTTTTTCCCTCAACCTCTTCATAAAATTCCTTTGCATGTGAACATATACATTGACCGTCATTCATTCAAATTAAAATGTTAATCAAACTTTTGCCCCAGACATTCATTTTGGTATGAACAGACATTTCGTTTCTAGAACTAAGAATCATTTTTTTGCTGAGAAGAGCCAAAACTGAAACACAATAGACCGGTAGTTTGATCTATATGGTGTAGACAATTAAATTTGTGAGTAACTGAGTGATTGATGTTTTCTGTCAGGACTGAGATCAGATAGACTGACAGCTTGCAATGATAAACTATTCAACCAGCTCCTGGCACAAACTAGAGAAATTTCCTCCTGGTTCAGCTAGATTGCACCAAGCTCTAAATCAAATCAGACGCCATCCCTAGCAGGCGGATTTCACAACCCCCAGTTATCGCTTCCTCTTCTTCACTCCTGATGTGTTTCTTATTACACTGTTTCCCAAATGTGAAAGTTTTCGGTCAGATCTGAGGCTCATAGTGTTAATAATTAAGCCATCACTCTGGCATGAGAAACACTTTCTTGCGGTTGAGCAACTTGGTCTATACACCTCACTGCAGTCAACACAGCATATCCAAACAACCCCCCTCTCCTGCATAAAAACATACATGGACGACCTCGCAGGTGCCGCTCGGCCAATCAAAGCTCCTCCTACAGAACCAGCTTCAGGAGGATGTAATTGTGGGAGACGCTGTGTTGGCACAACATGTGAGCATATCTGCACAAATTAACTATAGACTGATGCAGAAAAACAGGCAGGTGTGGATGAGCGCTGGGCCTAGGTGAGGAGTTAAATTACAGAGCTGACGAATACACTGTCTTCATCTGCCACACAAAATATTCTAGCGTTAAATATGAGTGTGATATTACAACAGCTAATGAAAGCACACAGATGTGTATTTTACAGCTCAAATAATACACAACGATAATTTATGTGTTTTAACAAAAATATGAGCTTTACATGTCTGCTACTACTGTAAATGCTATGGAATGGTGGTCCTGTTTACTTCCATTGTGTGTTACTACACTATATCCACATGTTAATTTTTTGGTTAAAAAAAAAAAAATCACTATGTCACAAAAACCAGAAGAGTCACTTAAAAATTCTGGTATTAAATGCCCCGCCCCCTGTGAAATCTTATTTGGTAAAATCCTGCTCCACATAGCTGCATATTAAACACAAAGTAAGTTCTGATTGGCTGCGACTAAGCCTGTAAGATTTTTGTAAAAAATTCAGAATTTATGTTTATTAACCCTCCAGATTTGCTGTGCTTGTATGAGGGACGCACAATTTGGATAAAAATATGTAATTATATATAAATGTAGTAGTAGTAACAGTAGTAATAGTAGTAATAATAATAATTATTATTTTATTACTACCAATAATAAAAAAATATATTAAATATGACCATTTTAATATTTGACTGTAAACAGACTGTAAATCTAGTGTTTAATACTACTACTACTACTACTACTAATTATTATTATTTTATTACTACCACTAATTAAAAAATTAAATATATTGAATATGACTATTGTAATATTTGACCGTAAATAAAACAATATAGTGTTTAATAATAATTAATTAATTAATATTACCACCACTACAAAAAAATTAAACAAAATAAGACAAAATGACTATTGTAGTATTTGACTGTAAAACAAATGAGCAAACAAATGAACAAATGTATAACAATTTATAAAAATATAATATAATACAGCCAATTTTGATGGTGTCTAAATTGTCAAATGTTAAACAATCTCTGAGACACTGAAAACACAGATCTTGAGGTTATTTCGATTGTGATTGTCAAGTTGCACAGAATTTGCACTTTCATTGCGGATGTAAAACTATGTGTCGCCTGAAACTTCTGAAGACGTCAAACAAATCAGTTTGCCTTCCACAGAAGAAAGACAGACATGAGGCAGATTAAATGAAGACAGAATTTTCCTCTCTGAGTGATAAAATTGTTCAAGACAAAGAACTAACAAGTCAAAAATAAATGTTTCTAAATCGGAGAGAACATTCTAAATCACTCATTGGGATTTCATGTTTCTGACAGTTTGGGAGAAGGCAGCATAAAGCGGCTCTATGTAGAGATGGAAGTCAGCTGCCTCTGAGCACAAAGTCATCACCTGAACGCATAAATCAGCCACTCAAAGCTAATTGTTATTCTCTTTCCATGTATTCTTTGATCACGCCATTCACGTCTGAGTCTGTGTGGGCCAGGAAACACTAAGCTATCTTTGACACATGGATCTTTTATATATTATCACCGTACAAACGGTCTGGGGAATTCTCAGATATGGAGAGCCACAATATCATTATAAAATCCAATCCGCCGGGTGTATCGAATACGTCCCATGATTACGTCCACGCGAAAAGCTCTGCTGACATAATGAACGGGGCATTCGCCGAGCCTGTGATAACGCTCCTGCTCCGTATTGATCTGATCTGGGAACAGTAGATATCTTTAACGTTGCAGTGGAGAGTCCTTTAAATGGCTCACCTCCCATACCTCATTTATCAAATGTAATCTGTTAGTATTCCACAACATTAATCAAGCCGCTGTCCCACTTTCTGGTGTATGTGCGTGTATGCGCTCTCATGATTGTATGTGTGGGAGTCTGGGAGATTGTCTAGCTGTTGATTTTGCGTCTGCTCTTGATTAAGGGTGTTTACGGGTAAAAGTGTGTCTTATAAAGCTTTGCCTGGACCAATATTGATTCTCTACAGAAATTTATAGCCAACAAATCATACAACAGGTGAACACAAAGCCATTTTAAAACATCCAGCTCGGAGGGGAAGAAAAACCAGATGATGTATTCCACTCTTTATCTCAGGCAATGAGATACAGCTGTAAATCTTGTACATAAAAATGTGATTCTGAGACTTTCTTCCAAAACCTAGTGGGTTTCCTCATTGCCTATGGTCTACATAGCCTTCAAAAGCAAGACCCTCCCAACTAACAAATACATGTTCTGAAAGCATTGTGGGAACAGTAATTTGGAATATTTTGTCCAGTTTTCTTTAGAACATTATTTAAAAAGTTAGTACAGCTTTTTTCTAACCTTTGTTACTCAAAGTATAACATTCTTTGAATGTTTATTTGTAATATTCCAAGTACGTTAACATTCAGCACATATCAATAACATCATAAGGATGTCTCCAGAATCTTCTTCTAAGAATATTTTCTTTCAGCAATGAGATGAGAATGCACATTAAATTTAAATGTTATAAGAATGTTCTATAAATATTACTTTGAACATGTTTTATCTTGACATTTACCTAACCTTTAGAAAACGTTAGTGTAAATTGTGCAAATGTTCCATATTAGCTGGGCTAACGGTCATGAAACGAGAAATAAGTGAGAGAAAGAGTGAGAATAATGTTTAAATACTCTAGTAATCATAAATATTCAAGGCCCTTTCAAATTTCAAATTATTTTGCACTATTTTTATTGATACTTTTCAGTATTGGATGAATAACAATTTATAAATGTCATTTCTCTTGTTTTGTTTGCCATCTTTAATTCATTTTCAGTGAGTATTTCCACCATCATGGATTTATTCATTTATTTTTTGTCACTTAACATATCCACCATGTTGCATTTATGTTTTCAGTCAGCTCAACACCATATTAAATGTTTTTTCACTCAGTTTTTCCGCCATCTTTGATTAATTTGATTTTTTATTTACCTTTTTATTGAGCTTATCTACCATTTTAGATTCACATTTTCACTGAGCTTGTTAACCATATTGGATTAATTTTTTTCCCTCAACTCATCCACCATCTTGGATTTAGTTTTTCACTGAGCTTTTCAATGACATTGCAGTACATTTAGTCATTTAGCAGACACTTTTATCCGACGCGACTTACAAATGAGGACAATAGAAGCAAGCAACCAAAACCAACAAAAGAGCATTTGTTGCCATTTTCATACTTCTCCGCCATTTTTGTGTTTATTTATTTAGTTACTGAGCTTATCCACCATGTTGGATTTACATTTTCACTGAGCTTGTCTACCATATTGGATTTATTTTTTTCACTCAGCATATCTGCCATCTTGGTTTTTGTTTTTCACTGAACTTGTCTACCTCCTTGGATTTATTTGCCTTAAAACAATATAATTAGACCGAAAACAAGGCATCAGGAGGTAGCATAATTAAGTTAAATACATAATTTTAAGGCATTATAGGTGTGTTCCTGATATGAAGGCTCTTTCAAAAGGACGTTTGGAACAGACTTTGTGCACCTATGATGATTTAAAATGCTTTAAACAGAGCTCTCTAGGTTTTGGAACAGATTTCGCACAATTTATATACTAGCTGTCAGCAATCTGTCACTGCAACCCATCTAAGCAGTAGTAAAATAGCACAATCCTTTAAAGTTCCTCTATTAAAATCTCCTCCAGCTGAGGTCCATCACCCACCTAATAATACGCAAGACAAAGATATGAGTTTAGTGGCGATCACTCACCTTTCTTGTCCCCAAAGAAGAGTGTCTGTTGTGCAGGGTTTGACCACTGGAGGGAGGTGTTGTCATTGTGTTCCACACGGCAGGTCAAGTTGGCTATTCCTCCTTCTGTCACAGTCATGTTCTGGACGATAGGGAACTGGCCTTGGGCTCCTAGAAGAGACAGACAATGTGTGTGAGAGACAGGCACAACCACAGCAACATACGGAGCGTTCAACCTTTAGCATGAGCGCCCTACATGAATCTATGAATAGAAAGAATGAAGAAAACGGCGAAAAAGCCAAAACACAGCAGCACCTGGGAAGAGTAAAAGAGCTCTTTCACAGAAGTTCTTGTAATATTAATGTCACGTAAAAAACAATGTTCAACTGACAGTTAAAAATAGACCACGATGGAAAATATACAACCCAGTCAGTCAAAGTGACAGATAATTACTATTTGTAACGCAACCTCTGGCTATAATGCGTTTTGCTGAAGCCCAGAATATGTGGTTTGGTTTGTGGAAGAGTTGTTCCAGAAAGGCAAAGTGGAAGAGAGCTATTTACATCTAAACGTGGGTGAAAAGTATAGAAGGTGAAGAAAGTTACTGACATCATTCAACACTAAATCATAATCGAGTCAGAAACACATGAGGAGAGCAGGCAACTGCTAAACTCAATGCCTTCAGAAACACAAGATCTGTGAATAAAGTTTTAGGTCTGTTTTCAAAAGCAACCAGATGACAATAAGCAGCTTTTGTGGCAAGAGTTCTACCTGGAGGTGTTAAAGGAAATGAGGACTCATCAGAATAAAACTAAAGTTTTTTTTTTTAGTCTGCAAAGTCAGCACAGTGCTGCTGGATACCTCATTGTTTTTGAGTCAATTTTCTGCATTAAATTTTTCATTTTCTCTTAAAAGTCAAAGTGATTTTTTTAATATTATTAGAAATATTCTTGTTATATAATATTACTATTAAAAAACTTACAAATTGAAAAAGCCATGGTGCCCCGATGGTCTTTTTTAAAGGTACACAAACAATAAAATGTTACATGAATTCAGACTTATTAAAGGGACAGCTCACCCAAAAATGATAATTCCATAAATTACTCACTCTTATGTGAGTTTCCAAACCCATAAGACCCATAAGATATTTTTGCTGAAATCTGAGAGCTTTCTGACCCTACATAAACAGCAGTGCAACTACCACGTTCAAGGCCCAGAAAGGTAGTTATGACATTATAAAAATAGTCCATGTGACATCAGTGGTTCAACCTTAATTTTATGAAGCTACGAGAATACTTTTTGTGCGCAAAGAAAACAAAAATTACTCTTTATTCACCAATTTCATCTCTTCTGTGGTAGTCTTCGACATGCGTTAATGAAAGTACCATCACTTGTAGCTTAATAAAATTACTGTTGAACCATTGATATCACATGGAATATTTTAACGATGTCCTTACTACCCTTCTGAGCCTTGAACGTGTGTCAATTGTGCTGCTGTCTATGCAGGGTCAAAAAGCTCTTGGATTTCATCAAAAATATCTTCAATTGTGTTCCAAAAGTCTTACAGTTTGAAACGACGTGAGGGTGAGTAATTAATAACAGAATTTTCATTTTAGGGTGAACTATCCCTTTAAATGTTGCCATGTTGAGCAACTGGAACCTGCTTGGTTTGAAAATGAATTCTGTGTGAATGGCACTTTATACATCGCTACACTATCCAAAACAGAAACAAAAAAGGATGTCCCCTAAGCACCTACAAACAACAGATAAGGGTCACTCATGAGAACTTGCTTACTACGATCTGAGCAGAAGACTGAATAAAGGTTTAGCTCAGTGAGAAATAATTCACAAACTGACATCCATCACGGCACCCCAGGGTTAGACAGGCAATAACAGATCACCTTGTGCAGGGAGGGGAGCTAATGAAAAACTGTACACACACACACACACACACACACACACACACACATATATATATATAGACAACCCTGGAGAGGACATGATAGATGAATAATCTGTATTTATTTAAAGTGAAGAAGTGATGACTCTCACAGATCAGAGGCCAACATCTCCAGCACCACCGCTGCCAGACAATGGGACGTCAGGAGAGATGAAAAATGTTTGAATGCGATGTAATAGGCAAAGGAGAAGGACGAAGGCACGACGGAAGAGAAACGCTGCAGTACTAACCAGGCAAGTTTTGAATGTGAAGTAATTTTTAAGTCCTAACTCAAAGCGAAATAATGAAAATAGCAACCAAGCACCCACAGAAGTCATGGATTAAAATGTGAAAGATGTGATTTAGTGCATGATTAGGACACGGCGAGCACAGATTGGTGGCTGATGAGAGAAATAGAGATCGACGGGTATCTGGTTCAATTCAACTCTGCAAATTTAGCATCTTTTTCTGTTCGCTGTTAATTGCAGCGTGTCACAATTAGCTTGATTTGAGAGGCTGTCCAGATATGGTGTAGCTTTCATGCGAGAACTAGGAGGACAAGAAGGAGTGAGTGAGAGAGACAGAGAGGGAGAGCTGCTAAGGGCCTCTCCACAGGCTTCCTGACAGAAGAGCACACCGGCCAGCTGTGGTGCTTATTTCTTTTCCGTGCCTCTGGCGGTCATATTACATACACACACACAAACACTGAGGAGGCGTCGATTTGGGATTTATTTAATTTCCTCGCTTGTTTTAGTGAGACAGAAACAGTTGCATATTCCACGGTCTTGATTATTATGAGCAGAAAATATTATGCTATTGTGCTGTAGCTTAGCACTGTTATGCTAATGATGCAACTCAAAATGATTTATTTGCAACAAACCTGCAGATAACGTATGATAAAATCTGAAAACATGAGATACGGGTAATTTTGCTACAATTTTTGCCAAATATTTGCCAAAACAGTTTGGCTTGTTCATGCAGGAGCAGAGTTCAGTTCTGTTTGTAGTTCTGTGTCAGTATGACAAATCTGGATTCTGTAAATGAACCATAAATTCCTATTAATTCTTAAGAACTTTTTGCATTTTGAGAGTTTAGTAAAATGGAACTGCAATATTTGAACTGGTGGTGGACCAATATGGATTTTTTGATGGCCAATGTCGATATCAAGCCAAAATCTTAAAAATAATGGTTTCAAAAACGGGGTTTGGAAGTGATGCAATAAAATACACAACCTTTCTGTGAACAGAATCATATTTTTCTTACTGTGAAAAATATTTAAATAATCTAAAGAACATTTTTCCTCTATATAGAACCTTTTGTGGTTTGGAAAGGTTCCATGGATGAAGGTTCTTCATGGAACTATCAATGCCAATAAAAAATAAATAAATAAACAAAAAACATTTATTTTTGAGTGTAATAAATAACATCTGCACAAAATAAATAAATAAATTAAAATAAATAAATAAATAAAAATTGGTCAATGGTTGCCGTCAACTGTTTGGGTATCCACATTCTTCAAAATATCCCTCAAAAAAATTAGGGTGAGTAAATGATTACAGATTTTAAATTTTAGGGAAACTATCCCATTAAATTCAGAAAGACTCAAACTGAATTAACTCAAACTGAATGAGAGTTTAGTAAATGAAAATGAAATATTAGCAACACATGTGTTGTATATTCCATCAGGTCATAATGCACATGGATTTTGAATGGCTAACTATATCATCTGAACCCTTTTCTGAGTTTAAAAAGTATTAGTTACAGCATGCCAACCAGCCAAAACATGACCCCATGATTCACTTCTCAGGCTCAGGGGTCATATGAGACAGCAGAGCAGGTCATTTACTACCTGATTAAGGTCTCCTACAGACCACAGCATTACAGGCGGAAGAAGAAAGAGACAGAGAAATGGATCTGTATTACTCCAGGTAGGCAAGATACATTATTCATCTGTATTTTGCATGAAGCATGGCCTGCCAGCCCCTGTCTCTAGTTCTCTCTCTGCTTCCTTGATCTTCTCCTGCCTCATTTTCTCATCCCCATCCCTCATCACTCTTCTCTCTATAATCAGGAGAAAGGGTCAAGATCCATGGGAAATCAGTCATGGGAAACTGCACCAAAACCGTAGGTGCAAATCTGGTTCTATTTTTACACATATGCTTGATAACAAACAATTAAGATTAACGAAATGTGTCAACTAAAGAAATCCCATGAGGGCCCAAACTGTGTGAATGCAGAAGATGATCACTGAGGTGTCACCATTCAGGAAGAAAATAAAAAATAAAAATCTAATTAGGAGTCTGGTATTGATCATTATGTATGTCAGCAGCATCTTTAGTAAGTCTGGACAGTAAATAAATAAATAAATAAATAAAATAGTAGTGTATAAAATTGTGTACAGCAGTTTCAGAAGGAAATAAAATTGAAGTCATCCATGGACAATTCATGCTGTTGTTCAAACGAGTCCATCCTACTCGCTCTGCACTGGAAATATGTTAAGTTTTGGACAGGTTTTACCATTAATGCAAAGAGCATTTTCGAGATGTGCTTCCAGCTATTCAGAAATGCCTCTTATTTTGCATATTTCCAGCCAAGAGTGCTTATGAATAACAAACAACTGCTGAGAGACACCTGAAACTACCCACAATGCTAAAAACATAATACTTTAAAACATACAGGGGAAAAACAAGGTTTCAAAATGGAGAAAATATGCTTAGCTAAAGAACAGTTCAAATGTTCAACTCTGAGGTAGCATGAACTTGAAGAAAAATTAATAAATGACTGAAAAATAAAGCTGTTTCTGGCATAATGCACAATGCTAATTCATACGGTACGTATTTGAAAGGTCAAACCAAAAATTAAGCAGACATATAAAAAAAACAAAAAAACATCTGACTTCTTCATTCCCTCCGTTCACCTTATTGAACTACACATATTAAACAATGAACTAATATTAGTAATTCACTTATGAAGTAAAGTTATGGATTTATCGCATCATTTTAGGATTCATTTGACCTCTTTGCTAGGCAGTATTTAGAAGCAACAGTTAATTAAGTTAAATAAGATTTATTTAAACTAGTTCATTTTAAATGTACATGAATCCATTTACTTTGTAATGCACATTCCTGATCTTACTGTTCAGAAAATATTAAGTTTTACTCAATACATCACATTGCAGAAGTATGGGTTAAAAGTAATAGGTTAAAAACATCAAATGACATTGAGAGTAAAATCATAACAATGAGGTAAAATAATAAACATATTACACACTACTTGATATTAAATTGTCTGATTGGTTGTGATTTTTATCGAGCCAATCATTGATGAAACTGAAATAATAAATAGTCTCTGTATTCATTTCTCTGTGGGAGAACTAAAAGGTTATTCAAAGAGGGCAGTTTTTGCATCTACTGTATCTAGTTCTTTCTGTTTAGTGATCCAGTTCTTGGTACACTTTGTATGTTGCGATGATTTGATCAACACTAGTAAGCTCATGTGTCGACTTAATAGAGCGGTGAGGTGAGCCCTTCTCTCTGGTCAGAGGCATTTGATTGAAACAGATCTCTCCTGGGATCAGGCCTGTCTAATGCTGCTTGAGCTCTCTCTCTGTATGTATGCCTCTTCCCCTCTGTTTCTCCTTCCTGTAAGTACGTCCCTCCCTGTCTCTAAACTCAACGAGCAAAATATAAAATTAGCTCCAGCCTCTCCTAAACGTCCTCAATATCTCTCCCACTGAGAGGTAGAAAACAAAGAGAAAATGTCTCATGTGACGTAAAGGAACTGACATACGACTAATTTCCAAGATTTTCCTTATTTTAATATCAATTAGCATAATAATTGTGTGAAGTCTTAAAGGAATAGTTCACTTAAAATGATTTCATGTCTTTTTTACTTACTCCTTTAAACTTGAAGACTTTACAAGTACAAAGTCTACATCTATTAAAACAATAGACAACACCTCGCTTCTCACTTCTAACAGACATATTATAAAATGTAATTTAAGCCACACAAATGACATTTCGCAGCTCTTTCTCACCCTCAATCTGCTAATGTTTAGAGGCTCTCACAACATTTGAGATGACGCAAAACATGAATCAGCTGCATGAGTGATCTGTCTTGCCTCTTCATGCCCACATATCTCTGTAACCTTTCAGCGGAGAACAGTAACAAGATGACCTTTAGCAAGTATGCTTTAGCTCACTGAGGCGCTGAGGCCAGCCTGGAGGTAGTCATGCCCTTGACTTTTAGCCTTGACCATGCTGACAGAAGACAAGCGGCCCATATTTTTCAGCACAAATCAGCTATTGTGACACTTTTTGCTCATTTAAACAGATTTAAACAAATCACACAACTCTGTACCACTCACATACTCTGGTCTGGAATGCCACAAACACAGAAAAATGGAATGATAAACTGTTAATGTCTGAGTGCTGTTGGACTGTCCATCAACAATCTTGGTATGATAACTGTGACCCTGGACCACAAAAACAGTCATGTGTTGCATGGGTATATTTGTAGCTATAGCCAACAATACACTGTATGGGTCAAACTTACTGATTTTTCTTTTATGCTAAAAATCCTTAGGATAAAGATCATGTTCCATGAAGATATTTTGTAATTTTCCTTACCATAAATATTTCAAAACTTCATTTTTGATTTGTACTATGCATTGCTAAGAACTATGTTGATTTTTTTGCATCCTCAGATTCCAGATTTTCAAATAGTTGTATCTCGACCAAACATTGTCCTATCCTAACAAACCATACATCAGTGGATGCATGATCAGATGATGTATACATCTCAGTTTAAAAAAAATGATCCTTATGACTGGTTTTGTGGTCCAGGGTCACAACTGACCAATCAGATTCAAGGGGTGGGACTAGCTGTTGTATAACAGTAAAAGTGTGGTAAGATTCTTGATCAGTTATCGGTGTAATTTCACAGGCAAAATCCAGTCATTTCAACAGGAATCCATTCAATCAGCAGTCTAACGTTAGGGTGAAACAGTCTCCCATGAAGATTTTGTTCAGGTTCCAGTTGGTTGTTCAGATTTGCAATGTTGACCAATATAAAGCTGCTTGGTTTGAAACTGACTTCTTTATGTCATTACATTTTTGACGACAGACAATGAACCTTTTTTGCCCACAAAATATTTTGCTTCATGATCTGACTCTTGGTAGGTGGAATCAGTCCAATGTGGACTGCTGTTGATGGAGAAAGAACTAATTAGGGCGAATTACTCTGGCATGTAACCTCTGGTTTGATATGACACAAATAGAGCACTACAAATCCTGACATATGTGTGGACCAATTCTGTCAATGCCTGAAAGTCTGGTTTAATCTACCGTCTCAACTAGACATCTCTCTTGGATTCAACCTCATCATTCGCCAGACCAAATCAAACAGACTAATTCAGGTCTGAGGTTTACCAGGCAGAGCCAGTCCAAAAAAAAAAGCACATCTATTCGGGTACGATGCCAAGTGTATGTTCCCAGGATGCTGTGTGCCAGGCATGAAGTGCATAAACAGGTGCCAATTTGGCGAGCCTTGCCAGGTGCTGACAACGCAGTCCCAGACCAGCTTACCAAAACACAAAATTCAGCTCATTTTTAAGATGAGCTCACAGTATTTTACAGTGACAAAATAGCAAGAACTCAATGCTTTGGTGTTTGGAAATGCCTGAAACACACCTTTAGGAGACTTCTGTGGTTACAGCTACACTCCTGTGAGTTAAGGTAAGATTAATACACAGAGTTCTCATCGCCGTGGGTGGACGTCCCAGTGGGAATCAGTAGGGGCACTAGTGAAAATGGAGGTGCTAATCTTTGATATTCTTTTCATTCAGCACTCACAGTCTTTCCCTAGGGCTGAGAATAATGTTTGAGGAGTTAATTAGAGCTTTGGGACACTAAGCAGAAGAGGATGAAAGACACCGATTAGAAGTGAATAGTACAGCCCAACTGATTTCAATACACCCTAACAGTGTTAAATCAGATTACTGCTCTTAAAAATGCCCTCGTGTTTGTTTGTTTTGTCATTTTGGGAGGTGTTGTGAATGTCCTTGTCATGATTATGGCTTTCTGTTTGGTAAATCTAGAAGAACACTGTGCGGATGTCACTGTCTAAGACAAATTTTGGGGATTGTAGAAGATTTTTCATTGTAGGTCAGTCTTGGACTGCTTAGTGTGTCATGTTCTCCTACAGACCATTAATTGCCTTCGTCTAATCTTGGACTCCTGCAGATTTCTGGGAAAACTGTAGGTCACAGTCCTGCAGTGCAACTGATCCTGCGACTGCCGTGTAATAAAGAACCAATCAACAACTAGATGCACAGCAATACATGAAGGCTCATGTGACACAGTCTGCCAGCGGTCACATTGTATATGCCAAGTAACAATTGTAAAGGTCAGTAAAGGTCACATGATCCTTCAGAAATCATTTTAACATGCTGATTTTCTGCTCAAGAAACATTTATTATAATCAATGTTAAAAACTAAGCTGTGTTGCTTAATCCTTTTGTAGAAACCGTGATACTTTTTTATGTTCAAACATTTATCTGAAATAAAAATCTTTTGTACCATTATACATGTCTTTCATAATTCAACATACAAATCCAAGAATGTGCAGTAAGAAAAACTAAATTCCATGTTGTCTTTAACAGTGAATTGTAAACTAGTGTCAGTTTTCCCAATACTACCCCCATCTGCATTGGGTCAGCCAAACAGATAGAAAATGTTGCTATATTGGGATGGTTTACCACAGAGACGGAGTTCACAATTTTTTAGTAAATCATCCTACAAATAGCTTTGTTACAGTTGTTTCTGCATATTAAGCTGGGAACAGAGAAAGCATTTAACTTATTAAATTACACACATCACCTTTAACCAGTCATAGCACTAATTGCAAAGAGTCTAATGAGCTAGCTGTGCACATTGTGTGAATCAAAGCGATTAAACGCAGAAAACATGGACAAATCCCCCCCAGACACAGCAGATGAAAAGTTTTGAAGACGCACTGCAATTTCTGATTTAGAGAAATCTAATCAATTAGCAAACAACAAATGAACTGGCCTCAGCGGTTCCACTTCCATTTGCACAATTAGACCAGTGTGCAGCTGCTCTTGCCTTTGTAAACAAACATCCCAATCACAGTTTCTTAATTGTAGCAAGTCGTTTTTCCCTCTCTTTTTAATACCGTAATTTACTGCGACAAAAGGGAACAGTGCCTATGAAAGTGGCGTCGACAAAAACAACTCTGTTACTCTCCGAGCGCGAACACACAAGCCGATACCATGCCGTGCCGCAGCAGGCAGATGGTACACAGGTAAAAATGCCATCTGAGGTGAGCGTGTGTATAGTACGTAGTCTTGTGCATTATTCATGAGGAGAGCAGGTGGTTTAGAGGAGTCAGTCGCTGATAGCGTCTCACTCATTCTGTACACATAGGCCTCATTTCATCTACCTGACTCCAAATATTTGCAGTGATAGTTTTTCTTCCTCAAAAAATGAGGCAGACCTTTGGGAGAGCTAACAAATGTCACATTCAGATCTATTGCACAGGCAAGATTTTCATTTTTGCACAGTGTTGGGATAGCAAATAACTAACCATAGCAAAGCTGTTCTCAAACAGGGTAACCATACGTCCTCTTTTTCCCAGACGTGTCCTGGCTGGGATTTCTAAATTGCCTAAAATGTCCGGGATTTTTTATAGACCTTATTCAGGTTAGATGCCATATTGAATTTAACAGGGATTAAAATAAGTCTGTGAGATTGACCAATCCATTCTCATGGCAATTTGTACATATTTTATGAGGTGGCTAATTCGGCTAATTATGAACTTGTACAATTTTTGCTAAATCGTGCGTATTTTATGGGTTCCCCAATTCGTATGAATTCATACGAATGATCTAACCCTAAACCCGCCCCTAAATCTACCCATCACTGGGGTCTAGACAAATCATACAAAATTGTACAAGTGAGGTCGTATGAATTCGTACAAATTAGCCACCTTGTAAAATATGTACGAATTGGTCGTGAGATAGCATTGGATAGAATTAGTCTTTACAATGGCATGCACCGTATGAAGTCTTAGATCATGTAATTTTCACAACTTTCAAAACTGTATTACAGAGTTTTTGTTTACTGTAATTTTTTTTCCCCAGAAAAAGACGTTATTAAACCACAGTAAAATCAAACATACTGTGTTTCTATAAAAGTAGGTTGGCCAATTAATCAACCAATCCTGTGAAGGGCATGTCAATATGAAAACAAAGCCAAAACCTTTACGTTTTAGGCAATTTAGAAATTAAGACATGTCCGGGATAAAGAGGACATATGGTTGCCTTTTTCACTGTTAAATCTGTTTTTGCGACAATGAATACTTTGAATACAACAGTGAATAATGCATCAGCTGGTTATAGTGGAGTTGAATATATTTGTTTGAACTGATTGACTCTGTGTGTTTTTGTGTACAAGTATTTGTGGGTAATCAAAGAAATCTCACTTCCCTATGGCACATCAACTCACAAATAACCTCTGTGAACTTCCCCTTGTAAATATTTCACTGTTTCTCTCTGAACCACTTAGTGAAAGTATCTTTTAAATTTAATGTCTAACTACGTGGCAAACAACAACCGTGAAATTATACGGCCGCGGCTTGAAGGACACACTGTCACAATAAAGACAAACGAATACAGCCATAAACCACAGAGTTAGTTTAATGCTCTGCAAACAGTAAACAAGATAAATATGCCTTGTACTTTGACACAATGCAAGCACGGGTTTGGAGGTGCATCCTTAAAATTGCCACATTGCTGTTTTGAATGAATGTGTTAAATGAGTGATTCAATGACTCGCTAGTATAAATGAATCAGTGTTGTGAATGAATAATTCAGTGACTCACTTCAGAGGCACCTTATCGCCACCTACTGAGAGAGAGAGTGACTGAAAAATACACAGATTGACAGTCTGTCTGAAATAAAAACAGACAAGCAGAGTGATATAAACAAATGGTCATTATGTTTTAGAGCTATTTCACACTAAGGTTAGCCATGCTACAAGTCACTACATGCGGCTAAGCTCTGTGCAGCACTGAAGTTCAGCAGCTTTCCTGTTAGTTGAAAAAGATGACAGAGAAGAAATGATGGCATAGGAGGTAAAGCAGGGGCAGTAAAGAGAGGGGCAGTAAATAGCAAAAATAATGGCCGTGTGGAAAGGAACAGGACAGTGGTACTGCCTGCCTAGCTCATAGCAGTGATAAGGCAGCTATCTCAGCTCAGCTTATTGGGAACGGTGTCTCCCCATTTATCAAGCAGCAGGGAAGATGGAGGATCCAACTCACCTCTCACTTTGTTTTTCGTGGCCGCCACTGGAATCGAATAGCGTGATGGGGAGGGGTAGGATGGAGAGGATGGAGGGAAGGAAGGAAGGAAGAAAGGAAGACAGGGAAGGACAGACAGGTTCAGAGGGAGAGAAAGAGAAGGACAGGAGGAGAAAACATTCGATTAGAACAGGCCAGTTTCAAGAGGGTGTAAACTGTGTCAAACTAGCATACTAATCCTCCTGTTGTGGAAATCTCATTCGTATCTGTCTGATTCACAACAATGAGCCACTTTAAATGGAAACCCAGTCAAGAGTGCTTGTCATTTGCAAATACCATCCACTATGGACTACAGAGATTCACAAAACACTGATGAAAATATTCAGCTGCACATGTAAATACGCCAGTGACTCCAGCATACACAGCTCACCTAAAAAGTTGTTGCAGAAAAGCAGATTTACAAATTCCTGTTACACTCATATGTCACATTCTCTGCCAGCATCTATTTACAGCACAGCAGTTTCCACCAGTTCAGTACGAAATAGGGTTCAAAACTCTTTTTAATTTGCTAAAGGTTCATCAATCTCAGGAAGTATTATAGAATTTTTATTTTTTATTTGATTAAATTTTAAAAACCTTGGTTTCATTAAACTGTAAATGAACAATAAACAGAACAAATCTAAAAAATGAACAAAATGAATAAATAAAAATAGAATGGACTTAATAGTGTGTGTGGAATGTTGTTTTATAATTGTTCATTTACATATTTATAAAAAAAATATTTTTTTCTTACAGTAACTTGGATGAATGACAAAATTACAATGTACCTAAAAATTGAGAAAATAATAATAATAATAATAATATTTTTTTTTTACTTGTCTTCTCAACATGTAGAAAGTGATGATTTTCTACTTCTGTAAGAATTTTAATTAATATAACTTTTTCCACAAATAACAATAACATACAACTTACGAATAAAATTACATTACAAAATGTAAATAATCCTTAAATAATCCTTAAAGATACAATTTCTCATCAATTTTCAAATAAAAAATAATATTAATCCTAATATGTTTAGTACACAGCTAAATATGATTTTTTTTACCGTGCGATTGCTGTAATTAAGCTATTTTTTGTAATTGAATTACATTGTAATTCAAATATGTTTTAAAACAATTAATTGTAAACCAACAGATTATGTAAAAATTATGACACTGCTGAATGATTTGAATTGTTGGATACAGTCTAGAATGTCAAGTATGTCACAAAAAATAGGATTTGTGCATCTATTGCTTTTCTTTTATATTTATGGGACACCAAGTGTACAGTATTCGTGGAAAACCTGCTTTTGTAAAACTAAGATTGACAGTCCTATGAGCACAAGAAAAGAATTGGATTGTTTTGTGGAATCCGTGTCGTTCTGTCTCAGAGGAGTAAAGCCACAATCCTCTGTTATGTTATTGCTTGGTGAATGGCTATTGATCAGACCGAAGAGCTTTCTGCTACAGACTCCCAATTAGCCAGACACAACAAGCTGTCCGTGCCCACAGAATGACTGAACAAACAAACCGTCCTAATTCTGCCCATCTTCTGACATGTTTGTGCACCAGAAGCATCCACTCAGACAAAGCTATCCATTTATATACCATTAAAGCTGAGTGCTTATAATGCTCAATTATTATATACAACACAATAACAAGACGCAATGCTATAGACTGAAGCTGAAAATGGCTCCTAAATGTTTCAAATAACACTTTCCACTGAAAACAAGAGCCAAATGACAAAGCAGCTGGCAGCAAGGTGCATTTCTATACATTTGATGCGTGTTTCTATGAGTTTGTCAGTCTCAGGTGGGGTTAGGGGTCTTTCTGATAATTGTTGCAATCAGGAGGGAAGTGCGCACTCTTTGAAATTCGATTGGCTTACTTCAAAGACGGGCGAACAATGAGACTTGAACCCAAGTGTGTGTTAAAAAGTCTAAGAGGAAAGAAATCAAAAGGAAAGGAAACTTTACAAATCTTTCAGCTTCGCCCTCTGAGCAGAATCCAAAATGCTATCGTGAAATTTACCTCACAGTGAACTATGAATCATTTGTTAGTGCTCTGAATGCATAAATACATCTATTGGTTCTACTTGCCTACCAAAAACTAGAAAAATGAAAGATAGTTGGAAAAATAAACTAATATTCCCCCCAAACTCTGGTCACAGGAATCAAATTTATCTAAAAGTCTGATCTGCCTTCTGGTGTCAACAAACATTTTTACCCATGCAGTGTGATCTGAACCATTATTTAGATGTCTTGAACCAACACACTCTCATGGCAATTCATAACTATTTTACATTTTGGCGAATTGGTGGCTAGTTTATTTGAATTTGTTCAATCTCACAATCTCTTTCCCACTGATGGTTAGGTTTAGGGGAGGATCTTCATGCTTATGAATCAAATCATACAATTTTATGTGAAATTTACATTGATGCATTTGGCAGACACATCTTTTTTTATCCAAAGCCAATCCAAAACATTGTTGCTTTCCCTGGGAATCGAACCCATGATCTTGACGTTTCTAGCGCCATGCTCTACCATTTGAGCTACAGGAAGAAAATCACCATTTCCTCATGACATTCGATCACTTGTACACATTCACGAGGATACAAAATGAAGATTTGGTTTAGCTCTGGTCTAAAGTTGGAAAAATAAACCCAAATTGTCATCAAAATGAAAAGAGGTGGCTATGAATTCAAGAAGTGGCCCTCCATGTGGAGATTTGCTGAGGGCCTTCCACTTTAAACCCATTGTTGGTTGAATGTTTGAGCTTTTTCAGGCCTTGGTTGAAATAATGGCAAAGTTTTGAGTGACAGAGACTAAGCAGCATCCTCCAGGGATGTGTTACACGAGTCTGGATGTGTAGGAGGAGAAATAGGAAGGAAAGGAAGGAGAAAGGGTGATAAAAAAGCCAAAAAGGTGACAAAATCCCAGTATGCCATTTTGAGAATTCTGGACATCAGTGAATAATTCAACACACCTGCATTATTTATGCTGGGAAAAGCTCAGATCAAGAGACTGAGATCTTCTGTACGACGCTTGACAACTTGTAGGTGAACAAATATCAGCCCTGCACGATACACACTATACCAAACACACGCAACAGTGTCCACACACATACATCGAAAAACAATGAAGGATGTCCCGGTTGGGCTAGTTTGTGTGTGGAAGATTTATTGACCCAGTTTTGAGTCCTAAACTTTTGTTTCCGTGGGAAAGACCTCCTGCTGAATCCAAGCAGTAAATTCTGCTGTCTGTTATACTATTACGATGATTGAACAACCTAAACAAGAGGAGAAACAAATGGACTTGATTTCAGTCATGCTGAAGAAATCACTCACTATTGGTGGACTACAGAACAGGACTCATTCCTCAGACAATGTTCTAGAACATGTTCCTCAGAGGAAGTTCAATATGACACTATTGGTGGGGGAATTACAGGCCTACTGATCAGTTAACTCAGCTACCATTTGCAGACATTTTTGCTGATGTGAGAACGGTTTTGAGGTGGTTTTGAAATTTAAGGTGTAGCTGACTGAGAAAATGGAAATGAAAAAGGTTGACAAGTCTGTGCAAAATATAAGCTGTGTTCCAAAACCTAATGAGCCACCTAAAAAGAAAGAATTTTAAGGCATTAAAGGGACACTTCAGATGTGACTATACTGTGTTCTAAGATACTTCATTTTAAACCAAATTATATATCAATATAACATGTATAGTTCACAAAGAAGGCAATTCCTCAATGCATTGCGACTAATTAAGAAAAAAAATAAAAAATCTTAGATGCATAATACATAATCTTAGATACATAATATTCGTGTCCTATATATTCTGTGTGCTTATTAAAGTATCAGTGTTGTTGCTTTTAAATAAAACTTAAAATATTAAAACATTTTTCAGTAATTAAAATAAAGCCTAAAACAATGCAAATATAAAACATAAACTTAAATGAAAAATGTAAAAGAAAATGTAAAAATGGATGAAAAAGTTGAAGTACTAAAATTAGTAAAACTGACAAAAAACAAAAACAATAAAAAAAAAACACAAAACAATGAACCCTATAAATAAATAAATAAATAAATAAATAAATAATGAAAGCAAATAACAAAACAACTAAAACAAAGAAAAACATAAAATACGAAAACATAAAAATAAAACATTCAAAATATTAATAAATACCTTAATAGTATATAAATAATTTTAAAATGACACTGTAGAGTATTAGTTAGTTTAGCAACATGCTAAAATCAGACTCTATTGAAAAAGATAATTTTAGGTTAATTCCTTAAAAACATGTTAAACCAGTGGAGCTGTTGTGTTAGCTCAACCAATGGCTTGGGTTTGGGGGTGGGGCTATCTATTTGGCCAACCAATAGCATATGGAGAGAGTGTTTGGAAAACCTGTTTGTTTTTGCTAATCCATGTGGTGGTGCTATAGTGATGTAGAAATGGTACATTTCACATTTCATTCATGTTCACTCATAACTTAAAAAGCAATGTCAGATCTGTAGGCAGTTCAGGTCTTTGATAAAGAGGACAGATAAATGAGGACTAAAGCTTCCGTTACTATGGAGATAAAGTGTATCCTACATACTTACATTTTAGCCAATGTATCCAAATAGTAAGTCTTTACAATCTTATTTACTCATGTTTGTTTTCAAGAGTTGAATTTGTGGGTCACATTTATTGTACTGTCTGTGACTATAGATCTACATTTATTCAACCTTTTTTTTCTCCTTCAGGCCCTTTAAATATTTAAAACGAGGCCCTTTACCAACGTCAGGCTGCATGCGGTGCAAATCACAAGCAGAAGTCAGCACTCTGCACCTTTCAAGCGCTCGAGTGGTGGCAGCGTGGCAATAGCTCCTGATTGCTAATACCCTGTTTGTGCTGTTTCAGAATGGTAATTTGGCAATTTAGCGTAGCCGCAAGCACTCGCCGCGCTATAGCGCCCCGGTGAGAGGGAGAAATAAATAGCATAAAATCAAATGAAATAACATGAAATAAAATCAGGAAGAGCCAGTGTTTAGGGCTCATTACTTCTCCACTCCTGCAGAGGGTTCTGGTGAACCTAAATGAGCAAAATAAAATCAGCATCTCTTACTCTCTCTTTCTCGCTTTGAAGATCCTCTGTTTTTCCTAGAGTGATAATATGAGCTCATATATCAGTCATAAGATTACTGGTATACAGCTGTGAGTGACATAAGACACTGCAACTCACAAGATCAGAATACATACACTATAAGTTAGGCAGAGAGAGAGAGAGAGACAGAGAGTAGTTTTTTTTTTGTTTTTTTTTCCCAGAGGAAAAAAATAAAATAAAATAATTAATTAAAAATTGACAGAGAAACAGAATTTGCATTAAAATAAATTGTATTATTATTATTATTATTATTATTATTATTGTTGTTGTTGTTGTTGTTGTTGTTATTTTAAAATTATAAAAGTATAAAGAAAAGTAGCCTTCAGAAAAGTATAAAAAAGTATTAAAAAATTACTAAAAGTATATTAAAAAAATAAATAAATAAAAATGTAGGGGAATTGCTTTGCCCAAATACTATCCCTCTCCCTCTAATTACTTTGAATAAAATAAAATAAATGAATATACATTTACATTCAATTAATATTAAATATATACATTATATAATTATGTAAAATAATTGTCTATAAAATAATTATAATATATTATATTATATATACTAAATAAATCTGCAACATTAGTAGTAAATAATACATTTAATTAATACTAAATAATGATTAGTAACAATTTATATATTAACATATTAGCAATGACTTCATGGATCAAGCAGAACAAAAGAGCTTTTTGCAACAGTCCTTTATCACCATACAGTAAAGTAAGACAGAAAGAACTTTTAAAAAAGGAAGAAAAACATTGTATTTTCTTTATATTCCAAATATCGATATGCTACAGTGATAAGAAAGCATTTGATCTGACGGATTCTCTTTTATTCACTCTCTCTCACACACAAATCAGATTTCCTTTGGTTACATTCTGTTTGTAGTTGCATCTTCAGTACCATTCTCATTCTTTTATCCTTCTGTCTCTCTCTCTCACGCACTTCCTTTTTCCATATTTCATGCTCATAATCAAAAGAGAGCAGTGCCTGACACATACAGACTGTGATTTGGATCCAGGTTAATCCAAGTCACTCACCTGAGATATTACAAATGTCACACGAGGGCTTCTCAAGAATCACAGGGTTTTCATCCAAACCTGCATTTAAACGAGTGCAAATGACACGCTGACCTAAATATGATCTGGATATTGCATGGAAAAAGTGATTTTTTATGCTCAGAAAAGAGAGAGAGGGGGGAAAAAACAGTAGAAAAAAATGCAAACCAGTCAGCTAAACACACTCTGAGAAGACAGCAAAAAAAAAAAAAAAAAAAAAAAAAAAAAAAATATATATATATATATATATATATATATATATAAAGAAAGAAAAAGAAAAAGAAAAGAAAAGAAAGAACGAACAAATGAATAAATACATAAATGTAAAAAAAACTTCAGCATTTCTAATTAGTTTTTATTGTGTGGTATAATTTAAAGTGGTTTTATTTCAGTGATAAGTTATTAATAAGTGTTATTTTTTATTATCATTATTATTTTGTCTATACAACAAAAGTTCAAAACATCCTTCAAAATATCTTCTATGTTCTGTAGAAGAAAGTAGGTCACATGAATGACACGATGATAAATAAATGAGTACAAAATGTTGATTTTGAGGTGAACTATCCCTTTAATTGCTGTTAATATCATTTTCAGAGTGGCTGTTTTTAAAAGAAAACCAAGGGGTATTGAATGAAATTATTAATACAATAGGCCAGCTAAATTATAAATGATTTTCTGTAAAATGCTTCTGGCACTTTGATTCAGTTTTATTGCAATATCTTTGCAGTAGGTGGCATAAGTTCAACAATGGATGTGTTATGCATAATTCCATTTTAAAATCAATATTTTTTGCCACATGGAGCAATTGACATAATTGGACATAAAACTAATTGGACGTGAGCAGGTTGATTCTGTAACAAACACCCCCCACAGCGAGCCCATATTCTGGCACCACCCCTACTTTCCTCAAACCTCCAACAGAATTCCTCAAATATTCATTGAAACTTTATCAAGATGCATACAATTTCACATTCATACATTTCAATTCAGTATGTCTGACCTGAGTCAGTTTTTTGATAGACACTACCACCTAGCTAGGGTTTCATTTTGCTCACTGGCTGCTGGAAAAAAAACACAGAATCTCAGAATCTCATGAAACCGCAATGTACGGTTTACCATTCTGTCACTGACTTCTGTATAACACGCAAAAATCATCCCGTCAGCATCTTTTCCACCGTTTAATGATAAAAAAGAAAGTCTGGGTCATAAATCTATACTCCGTTTACCTCAACTCAAAACTCAGATCATGATTTTCATCGGCATGTTATAGCATGCTAGCGCAGGCCTAAATGATAAGGTAAACACTCTGAAGAAGCTGAAGAAAACAAATTAGATCAAGCGCAATTACATAAATTGGACTGGAAATTAATTCATCGGGGTATTTTCGTGTTCCCCGCTACGAACCCATGAGTCATCATCGCTTGATAGGCAAACGGTGACCATCTTCATGCAAATGGGATAATAAATCTAATAACGCCCACTTAAACGAGCTTTTTCCGACTCATCTTTATTACATCTCGTCGAATCTACCTTGTTGTCTCACATTACAAAGAGGCACTGTTGTGTTTGTTTTTCATTTAATCTGGAATATTTGATTTATCCTGCTTAAAGTGATTATGCCGGTATTCCTCGGCAGCAACCTGCACATCGGTTAAATAAACAAAAAGGCCCAGCTGAGCCGTAAACGCAATCACCTCCGCACACAATACGTGACTGTGGCCACTTGGATCATGCAAATAATTTCCTGGATGAACATGGAAAGTTTGACCCTACAAATAAATTATATACAAAGGCAAAGACTTGATTTGAGCTAAATGGATGGATCAGATTCAAATCAAATCTTACTAACCGTCAAAAAGCAGTATTTCAAGTTCATTTTTATTTTCGATAATTTTACAATAAGACAAATTCCATGGCAGAGGGAATCAGGAAGGAAATTATCTTTATACTACATCAAATGTAAGACTAAATTTTCTCACTGGTGACTGTGCCCTTCCTCTTTGAGAAACAGTCACTCAACTACTGTTTTTTTTCTGATGCCATTATACATGATAAATATGTTTCAGAAATTTTTGGTATTTAGAAAGTTAAACAGCAAAGAATAAAAGCATTTATTTGAAACAGATTTAGTGTCACTTTAGATCAGTGTAATACCAGTGTAATATATATTGTAATAACGTACTACCATTCAAAATTTGAACAGTAAGATTTTTTATGTTTTTTTAAAGAATTCTTTTTGAAATGATAGAAATTAATACTTTTATTTAGCAAAGATGCTTTAAATTGATAGAAAGTGATGATAAAGACATTTATAATGTTACAAAAGATTTCTATTTTAGATAAATGCTGTTCTTCTGAACTTTCTATTCATCGAAAAAACTTGAAAAAAATCTACTCAGCTGTTTTCAACATAATAATAATAATAATAATAATAATAAATGTTTTTTGAGCAGCAAATCAGAATATTAGAATGATTTCTGAAGGATAATGTGACTGGAGTAATGATGCTAAAATTCAGCTTTGTAATCACAGGAATAAATTACATTTTAAAATATGTTCAAATAGAAAACAGTTATTTTAAATAGTAAAAATATTTTAAAATTTTACTGTTCTTGCTGTATTTTCGATCAAATAAACGCAGGCTTGGTGAGCAAAAGAGACTTCTTATGGTAGTGTATACTGACCTCAAACATTTGAATGGTAGCTTACGCTAAAATTATTTATTATTCCTTAAATGTTACGTTTTAAAAAATGTATTACATTTATTTCTTTAAAAATTGTAACAATGTTGCTGTGAGCAGAATAATCGCACATGACTAGAAATAGTAAAATACATTGCAATTAAGTAATGAGAATATGTAAATTGATGAAGCTAAAATATACATAGAAAGATCTCTGAACCTTTCTACACTTGAAAAATGACAAGTAATATTTCTGACTCAACAAACGACCAATAAAATACACTCTTGCACCATTTGACCAAACTTTCTAGTCAATATGCAACAATTCAGCCCGAAGTTACAACATACAAATGCCTCCATCATTCACACATTCTGCCACGTTTCTCTTAAAAGGCAGAGTGAAAAGTCAGAACTTTGGTCTTTAAATATTCCGCCCGTCTCCCCAGGCTTTGTTTCACACAACGCTTCAGTAAAACCCTGGACCCCCCACAGCGACGGGTGCAGCCGGCAGCTCTATAAAACACTGACACTTCGGACATTAAAAAAAAAAATCCCTTATGTGCTGGTGTTACATTTTCCAATTTCCAGTAAGCTGAAGGATACAGAAATCATGAATCTTTCAAACGAGTGGAGTCAAACAGGTACCGCTAAGAATGACAGACAGCTCAGGCATGCCCATTACTCAACCACATATTTTTTTCAACGCATTTCACTCTGTTTCTTCAAATGAATAGTTTAGAGCGAGCTCGTATCTTGTGATTGATGGATGGAGGGGGGGAAAATTGTTTCCACAGACATGAGCGAAAACGCAGTGCATGCAGAGGCCCGTTGACTATAAAATATAATATTTCTGCACATCAAGAAGGAGATATCTTCAGACACAGTCAGAGTAATAAAATAAGAAGAAGGTTTGAACTAGTTGCCTCAAAGAGAGACTTATTCAGGCTGAATCAGAATAAACCTGTTCAAAAGGAGATTTACAGCAGCTTTATTATCATATTATATTATATTATATTATATTTATTATATATACACACTCTCTCTCACACACACACACACATATATATACTACAAAGTTTTATTAGATTTTTATTATTCATATATTATTTTTATTAAAAAATAGAACTTTCCAGATAAATTATGTATATATATATATATATATATATATATATATAATTTAAAAATAAAAAATACTATAATATAATATAATATAAAAATATAGCTACAGTAAATATCTCCTTTTGAAAAGGTTATGAAAGACATGAGGGTGAATAAAAGATGACAGAGTTTTCACTTTGGTTGAACTGTTCCTTCAAGACTTAGAATAGTTTCTATAAATATTAAAAGAAAAATAAGTTGGTCCACACTGAATGCGAGCAATAGAAAAGAGGAAGTGTGGTGTATTCATCTTTCCGGATCTAAAGAGGAACGGAAGACAGAATGAAAACACAGACCATACAGAGCAAATGTCAGACTGTCAATATTTCATAACAAGACCTGGCCTCTCATTTTCAGGCTACTTTTATTTCTTTTCACTGTGTCACTTTGTGGAAACTCGCTAACAAAGACTTCTGAGCGCAGTTTTGAAGTTTGACGACTCCTGAGGGAAGGCTCTTCATCAATGACCGGTGAAATCGATGCCAATAGAGCAGCCGTGCGACTGCGTGTTGGCTTTTCTGTAATGAGGACAGCGCGAAACCCTCAAAGAAAAGACAGAGACGGAGAGAGACAGAGCGAGAGGAGATGGTCCGTCACAGGAGGGAGGTGTTTCTAAGAAAGCGTCTTTTAGATGGCAAGGAAAATGTAGATCTCTGCATTTCACCTACTGTGAATGTTAGCGTGGCTTTTCACTTCCACATGCCTTTCTCCATATAGAAATCATGGTGTTTGAACAAATCAGCATGTTTTGGTGACTCTCTAGGGTGGTTTGTCAGAAGGGGGATGAAGGGCAAGTTTATCCACCCTCATCCACCCCAAGTCCTGCTTGTATCCATCCATATTTCCCTCCACTCCGTCTATTATTCATTTACCACACAGAAGCACAGACCCTCGTTCACAGCACGCAATCTAGAGCCCTGCACGGGCCTCAAATTTAGGCCCTAGCCCGGCCCTGGCCCGAGATGCTCAGGCCCTAGCCCGCCCCGTGTCCGACAGCTTATCAG
>JAFVLL020030327.1:0-12475 GCA_021397915.2 Tor tambroides | reverse complement strand
TTCAAATGCATAGGTGCTAATCCAATCAGCCTGACAGTATTGCTTATACCTTTACATTATCATAGAGACAAAGGCACAGCTGTGCCTTGAGCTTAAGGTTAATGTCTCAGACACCTGGGCTGCCTGACTTGATCTTCTTAGAATGTCATCTTTACCTCAAAATGTAAAACACAATGTTTCACTTAATATACTATTACATTGGAACCTAGATTTATCATTTTATAAATTTGTAATCCAACATCAAAAGATAAGGATGCCAGGACAACTGCCAGACACCTCTTAGAGGGCAAGAAGACCTCTGGTACGAAGCCCAGGGAGGACAGGACTTCTCGTTGGTCAAAATGCCGTTTCTGCCCTTCACCCACCTAGAGACTGATTGCAAAGGTTTGGCCTGTGACTGCCATAACAATTCCTTAGGACCTCTGGATGCAGCAGCAGTGGGTGAAACAAGGAGAGATCACAAAGTTCCATCCAAATCCATTCATAACTGTGTTTTCAAATCTTTAACTGATTCAAACTACAACACACACATATTATACTTATTCAGAGAAATAAATATTCTCAGTGACATCTATGTGTAGTGCAACATCTTACACAAACTCCACAGGAGGAAAGAAGGGTGGGCCACACCATGTACCCCGCTCTGATGGAAACAGCCAATCACAGCATGGAAAAGCGCCAAATTGCAATCTCGTCCTTGTCGGAAAGGAATAAAGGTACCCTTCCAAAAGACACTCCTAGTTCTCCGTGCATCAGGTCTCTGTCTTCACTCTCACATCGCCAGCATTCAGACCAAGCCTGAAGAGCCTTGGGGTCCAATAAAAATGATTTAATATTTTAAATTGTGCAAGTCGTACTCCAAGATTTCTTGACATTACTTTAAATTTTGTCAAATTTTAATCCAATTTTCATCACTAAATGTACAATTCAAATCCTTATTCCAAGTCAGAATGGAAACTACAACCTACCTTCTCCACTAACCATTCGTAATATACTGAAACCTCATGTCCTCTACCATATGCTGTTAGAATTATAGACAAAATATTATTCTTTTCTGGAACGACCACTAGTCCTGAAAGTCCCACATAATAGATGTCTAAGATGTAAATATCTCCAAAATTGCATTTTATTAAGGCCAAAGGTTTGGGTTAATTGGGTTAATAAACCCGCACCAGGACCTGTTAACCCGCACCAGGACGATGTCGCACCGAACGCTCTTTGTTTGAACGTGTCATTGTTTACAATAGATTAAATGAAGCGGGACAAAGTTAATCTTGACATACTATATATCATTCTGAAGGTCTAAGCCTCAAGCATCGACGACAGATCGCTGTTTTTCGATGGAAAGCTTATAAGAAATGTATTTGCTACATTTGTGTACACATCAAAACATGCAGAATGAAAAAGCAGTACATACCATTATCATTGTAATAACGAGTCATAAACGCATCCACTTCTGAAATCCCGGTTTAGTTAGAAAGATAAGGGTCCATAGAACAACATCCAATAGAGCACTTTTAGTCCAGCGAAACAATAACATTGTAATATGGATGGATATTCCTTTGTTTACATTTCATTTCTTCGGGAGAGTTATTGTTTGTGTCCGTTATGGAATAAATTACGCTCAAAAACAGCGTCTTGGTGGTAAAAAAACAACACGGTTTTGTAGCATACAGTGTCACAAACAGAATGAGACCATCCACTGAAAAAAAAGTCACAGATACGCGGAATATAGTTTATTTGAATTTGGCGCTCTCTCGTGACAGCGCGTGACGCACGCTGTGACGCAGCTGTCATCTGAGGGGGGCGTAACTTAGCGATCGCCTTTTTGCACAAATAACTCTTTTTCTTTTTTTTCTTCAACATTTTTCATATATGTGTGTGTGTTCTGTGTGTTCTGTGGCTGTATTACCATCTGTATTGCGCACATCAGCGTGTGATTACCGACTGTATGACAGCTATCGAATGCTGTCAATGACTGGCTATTATTGACTATTATTGACGATTATCATGATTAGAATCTGAATGGAGGCACATCAGCGACTGTATGACCATGTGTGGCAATATCAGTTTATGTCTGGCAATCAGAGTATATACTTATGTACTACATGCAAAGCAATTTTTTTCTATTTTTTCCCCTTTTTTATTACTCAAATAATTATTTTTGTATTTTTTAGTGCTCAAATAAATCACTTATATGGTGTCTAAAATTCTGTCTATTATTTTATAATTGAAAAACTATGCAGGAGTATTTATAATGACTAAAATAGTTTGTATAATTTGCAATACATTTGGTGGTGGGTTTTCCTCAAACGGGGGTGGGGGGGAACTAGAAATATTCTCAGAAAAATGATTGCAGGAATCTCATTTTTCATGGTATCTTCTTCAAATTTGAAATATAAACTCATGAGACACGTGACTTTCAACCCTTTACTTTTCTGGATTGCTCCAGGACTTATTTCATGTATTTGTATATGAAATTTTAAAAAAAATTCAGTGTGGAAAAACATTTTTCAAGGCACATCAGTGTCTATAACTTTTTATCTTTTTGAGCATTATCAACTCTGGATGATGGATAGTAAAGCCTAGAGTGTCTTCTTTCCAAAGATACCTAAATTGTGTGTGTAGCACACTGTTGTCAGGAACTTTAACCATTTTAATTTAGGTAGGTCATTTTCACCTGTGAGGCCCAAAATGGGGGGTGCTGGCTAACAGGTTAAATGATTTCAAAGTGTCATTCTCATAAACATCCCCTAACTTCAAAAGACCCTTCTCTGTCCATTTCTTCCAGAGAAAAGTTGAATTTCCGGTACACAATTTGAGATTCAACCAAAATACTTGAAGCTGTTTTCAAAAAGGGAGTAAACTTAAATATTTTTGCTATTCTCTTCCAAATTGATTGGTGATGTGATATTATTAGGTGAGACTGCACTTTTTTAATTTAATGGACAAGCATTGTAGTGGTGGAAGGGAAAGCAGGATAGCTTGTTTAACATTAAAACAAGGTGGGGCCCTCTCAGTTTGGAAGCCCCAATCCTCCTTTGTCAACCGGCTGTTGCAACTTATTATATGCAACCATGGGCACTTATTATTCTAAATAAATTACTTGGTTAACTTATCAAACTGTTTAAAATATTGCAAAGGAATCTCTACTGGGACTGACTGAATTAGATTATTAATTCTTGGGAGGCAGTTTATTTTGAGAACATTTACCTTATCCCAAAGAGACAAATTTAGTGATGACCACCTCCCTACATTGTTTGAAATTTTTTGTAGTAATGGTTCTAAATTCACTCTTACTCATTCTTTAAGTGTATAGAAGTGTAAGAATACCAAGGGACCTTATATCTTGTGTGGGCCACTGAAAGGGAGCCAGCTAGAAAAATGGCACAGGGCGATAAGCTGTCAAAGGAAGAGCTTCAGACTAACCTCCAACAAACATGGCACTGACTTTTTAGGCTCTGAGACAAACAACAATATCTCTTCTGCATACATCATCAATTTATGAACTGTTCCCCCCACAGAAACCCCAGGAAATTTGTACTTGCTCTTATAGCTGCCGCCAAAGGTTCTAAAGCCAAGCAAAACAGCAAGGGAGATAATGGAGATCCTTGACAGGTCTCTCTTGCCAACGTAAAGTAAAAGGAAATTTGTCCATTAGTCTGTACTGCAGCTTGGGGTCGCGAATACAGTATCCATCGTATCCATTTTAGAAAAACATTCCCAAACCCAAAAGTTTTTAATGTCTTGAATAAACACTCCCACTCCACTCAGCCAAAAGCTTTTTTCTGCATTTAGTGAGATTGCTGCCACTGGAACATCAGTGTCAGCCATTGACCACATATAATATTAATAAGTCTCCTGATTTTGACTGCCCCATTTCTACACTGTATAAAACCTACCTGATCCCCTTGCACTAAAGATGTAATAACCCTGTCCAACCTGTTTGCCAAACTTTTAGAAAGTATTCTAACATCCACAGGAATTAAAGAGATTGGGCGATAACTCTTACAATCAGACGGATCTGTCCTTTTTAAGAATAAGTGTAATTAAAGCCTGCGTCAGTGTAGATGGTAGCTCTTCTTTCTCCATTGCCTCATAATACATATTCAGCAGCAGTGGAGATACCTCAAGTACATATCATTTAAAAAATTCTGCATAGTCTATCTTTTGTTAATACAATTTTTTTTATTACACTTGTCTTCCTTGTGTTGATAATACAGAAAGAGGTTCTACAAGTTAGATATCTAACCAGTCTTTCTTATGTGATGTAGTTATTACTGCACCTTAAGTGATATGTGATCCAAAAATCACTACACTATTTCGCCTCCCTAGATTGGCAAAAGCAAAATCTAGTATGATATGACTGAATAAAAAATGACTAAATGATAAATTTTTATAGACTAATGAAGAATAAATGAATTTAAAAAAAAAAGTAAAACACTGTCTGGAAACAAGACAGACCCTTCAGTTGGTAAGTCATGAAATTACAAAAAAGTACAAATAAATTACATAACTGGTACGTCATGTGTTAGCTGAAATATCACATTATAGCTAGAATTTTTGGTAACACTTTATAATAACTGCACGCTATGAATCATTAGGTATGCATTAGTAAATAGTCAATTCATCCTTTATAAAGAATTGTCCCAACATTAATACTCATTAGTAAGCAGTTTATAAATACAGTTATAAATGCCTTGTTCTTGATTTATAAGCATATCTATTACAAAGGAGATTTAAAGGCTCAGTTATCTTCCTAACAGAAAAAATAAACAAAACACAGAGGGATACAGAACTCAGAAATATTTATTTCAAGATGCAAAAAAATAAAACTGTACAACTGTACACTTGAATTTTTATTTTATTTTCTATGAAATTGCAGGTTTATTTTTCATTTTTTTTACAGTTTCATTTTTTGCATCTTGAAAAAATAATTCTGTGTTCTGCATCCCTCTGTGTTGTGTTTGTTTAACTTGTCTGTTTGGGAGATAAATGAGCCTTTAAGTCTCCTTTGTAAATGTTTTACAAGGTATAAATAGTCCTCACTTTAGATGAGCTCACACAAATAGATGGCTGGCAACTACTAAATGTTTTATAACTACCTGACTTAATCATGAATTACAGCAGGAATGTGTGTTAATAAAGCATTTATTAACACACTGAGCAACTATTATCGTGTCTAGATAATAAGATTTATAAATGTACATTTAAATATTTTATTAATCATTTACTTACACTTTCTAAATTATCTTATGAATCACTGACAACTCCTAAATAACTGGTTTGTAAATAACGTTATAATTTAGAAATGATAAATTGATCGTTAATAAAGTATGAAAATACAATTATTAAACATTATAGATATGCTCAAGAACAAAACATTTATAGCAGTATTTATAAACTGCTTATTAATGCCTATTAATGTTAGAACAATGCTTTATAAAGGATGAATTGACTATTTACTAATCCTTAACTAATTATTCATAGTATGCAGTTATTATAAAGTGTTACCAAATTTCTTTTATAGTACTATTATTAAACACATTTCAAGGAGTCATCACAGGACAATTAAATAGTAACAGTGACAAAATATACAGAAAGAAGATTCATATTCACATAATAATAACACAAGATGTCAGGCAGAAGTAATTATACACAAAACAAAAACAGACCAAAAAAGAGGGGGTTGGATGCACTATAACATATTTGTCTCCATAAAGTATTCCAGGAAAGGGCACCAAACTCTCTAAAAGAGATTGTACTTCTGTCTCATTGCAAATCTGATCTTTTCCATTTTAAGAGCATGTTGAAAGTCAACATGAAAAGTTACATTGTTAAAGAAATGATATCAGAAAAATACCTAAACACTCTCCCCCGGAAGTCAGACAATTTGGGACATTGGTTGCATCAAGATCAGTAAATATTTTGTTGAATTTAGTTCTGGATGAATAAATTCATTGTTCAAACTAGTGCATAGAGAGTATGACTAGCATTAATTGATGATGAGTGTATTCAGGCAAGGATTGAGTCCCAAACATTTTCTTCAAGTACCAGGTTTAGCTCCTTCTCCCAAAGCATATTAATTACAACATAAATCTTATAGATCACCAACTTCATGAATTTATGATGTTCTAATATACCCTCAAGAATACTCTGAGACAGCGGCATGGAGAAACTTTACAAATAAAGTTCTGTATCTGAAATGATCTAAATAAGTGACAGCTAGGTAAGTCAAATTTCTCTTGATGTTGAGTAAAGGATGAAAAAGTGTTAACTATGTATAGTTGGCCAACTGTATCTAATCTATGATCCCTCCAAATATTGATTGCTAGAATTTACTGCACAAACAAATATACAGACATTTGAATCACAAATATATACGAATGAGCTGTTGTATTTTTAACTTAAGACTGTTATTTGTGATGTTTATTCAAATAAGCTATTTGACTCAAGGAGCTTTATAGGTTATACTAACAGTTTGGATTGATTGTGTTAAGAGTCAGAGACTTACATACGTCTATGGAAGACAATTCATGCCATGAAATGCAATCAATACATAGAAGTACAGTGTCAGAGGAAATCGCCATGTTCTGTCATGAGTAATTTTCTCTTCAATCATTAATATCTGTAATTGTATGGTGTAACCTGCTGAAGTGAGGGAAAAAAATAGACAGTGTTTTCTCAATGCAATATCATGAATTATGAGTCACCGACACATCATCAATGTGCAATAATGCTTCAAAATATCACAAACTGTGATGTCGATACAATGTAGATTTTAAACCTGGAAAATGAAAATAGTGCAAAATAATCATTTTTTTCCTAAAACTTAAATTAGCAGATGCTAACATTGTATTTTGTAATGTGCAACACAAACAACTCTAAAATTAGTGTTAACATCTAAAATGTAGTTTAGTGTTTCATGACTATTTAAAACACTTATTTCATTTGTTCAGATGTATTTATCTAAACTCTCAAAAGCTTCCTGTTTTGTGTATTTTCTCCATTCATCTGGAATCTCACCCTGTCCCACAAAAATTTTCTTGTAGTATTTTTCCAGATCATTCTGGAACTTGCACACAAACCACTTCCAGTAAGGCAGTTCAGAGAGGTCAGAGGTAATGCTCCACTTTGCATAATCTTCTCCTGCTCTTCTGTATTCTCTCCAGGGGACTTTATCTGAGTCATTGGGATAAAAATATAGATTGCTATTCGCTACTGCTGATGTGCAGATATGAGTAGACAGGTTTTCTGTGTTCAAGTAATGTATTCCGCTTAGTCCAATAATACGATGAAAAGAAACACTGTGATCTTCATCATGGTTTTCTATGGTGTTGGTGCAGATAGCTTTACAGAACGGACACTGAACCCAACAGCACTGACAGAGGTGATCAATCAGAAGCTCATCTGGCCTCAACTTGAGGTCCAGTTTTTCATCAAATGTATTAGTTTTGAACTCTCTGCTTATGTCAGACATTATAGTAGGGAGTTCCTTTTTTATCACATCTTCTAGGAGGTTGAAATCATCAACATCTTCATGATTCACTCCACTGAGGTCTTTTACAGAGAATACTAGCACATCTGAGAGCTGCTGTGTGAAAAACTTCAACCACAAACCAACATCTCCTGTATTCACTCGAACTTGTTCAGTAGATCCATGGGCTGCTTTCATGATCTTCTGCTGCAGGAGTTGAATGTTCTCCTTCATTTTGGGTGAAACACTGACACTGAACTTATCAGTGATGTACTGACTGACTTCATCTCTGATGAAAGCCTTGAAGTGATCACTGGGATTATCAATGTAGTTCATGAATTTATCAAAATCCTCCTCTTCTGCCAGTGTCTTCAGGATGTGTTTTTCCAGATTTGATCTGTTTCCATTCAGTGATTCACAATTTGATCTCATTTCACCTGCCAAGTCTCTGGCAGTCTTCTTGCAGACACTTTGCTCAATGGGCTCTTTAAGTTTCTGACAGATGATCTCACCAAAAATAGCAGCTGATGTTGCACCATGGCAGTATTTCCGGAAAATGCCATAATATTCTTCTCTCTTCCTCTCCAAATAGAGTACAGGGTCATTGGTGTCCCGGAACAGTCTGTGCTGGTCAGTGATCGTCTTGTTTGCTCTCTTAAAGATGGAATAAACCAAATCCATGAAGAATTCATTCTTGAACACATATTTCACTGGTCCTTCCTGATGTTCTGTAACTCTTGTCTTGATGTAATCTACGAGTTGTTGAATGCAGCTTATGTTGTAGCCCATCTTTGAAATGTTAAAGGACGTGATCATTCTTTTTGTCTGCTGAGCAACATCTATGACTAATACTCTTATTTCAGTTTCTTCCTCTGGTGACAAAGCATGTCCAAATGATTCTTTGACTGTTTTTACAGCCTCTCTAATCTCTCTTTTTGTGGACCTTTTTAAAATAACATATTCAGAATAACTCGACACAGTGAAAATATTGTACTCATTGCCTTCTTTCCAGTGGTCCACAGGTAGATGTCCCTGATAGATGTCATTGAGGATCTCTCTCACATCTCTCAATATGTCAGTGTCTTTGCTTGAGGTTTGAGTGTCTCTGATGATCATATTCACACACTGTTCCCAAAACAAATCAAACTCTTTCTTCAGTGTTTCTTCATCATTTGCTTTGTCTTTGAGTTTTAAGGCAAGTTCTTTGCTCTTTTCATAGAGAGTGTTTTCATGATGTGTCCTCTGAGCATCAATCTTTTTCTTCAGGTCTCGCTGCTGAAGAATCTCATTTAATTTCCTCTTTGTTTCTCTCACAATGTTTTCCTGAAGCTCTTTGATTTTGATTTCAAATGATGTTTTCCACTGAATCAGTATGTCTTTATCTTTGTCTTTATCAAAGGTTTCAGACATTAATTTTTTCACGTCTTCACTTGTCACCTTCAGTTCTTTTTGAAGATCATTTTCCTCAATCTCATAAATTGCTTCATTTTCTATTTTGTTGTGTAGTTTGTTCTCAGTTTCCAGCATGGCACTGCGAAGCCTCCAGGACCACTTGCTGTATTCGGTCTCAAGTTTCCTGTAGGCTGCAACTTCCAGAGAATTTCTGAAGCTGAAGACAAATCGTTCCTTCAGTAAAGCCTCCCAGAGATCTTTAATACGAACTTTTAAATGTGTCAGCATCATTTCATCTGATTTTGCAGCATGAGACATAATAGTTTTCTTTAGTTCTTGAACATTCTCACAGTATGATGGGTGTGGTGGTGCCATTGGTGGGCTGCCCTCCCAGAGATGAGCAAAATACTTCACATCATTTCGTACATCAAATTTAATGACATCACTGAAATATTCTGCATCACAGACTTCCTCTTCAGCAGCGAGTTTTGTCATCTCATCCAGAGTCTTCTGCAGTCGTCTCCTTCCCTCCATGTTTTTCTCTACAGCTGTGACATCCGAAACGTTCTGATGTACAAACATGCAGCTGGGATTCAGTTTGACCTTCTTCATCCTCAAGAAGGCCTGAACAACAATCTGAAGAATGTCCTGCATCTCAGTTGGGTTTTCACCAAAGATGTTGATCAGTGTCAGATTCCCAACACCAACAACAAATGTGGCCAATTCATTGTCATGATGCCTTGTTGATCTTCCAGCCAGTTCTAGAGCATGAAGGCCCTCTGTATCAACAACCAGAATATAGTCAAATTTCATCTGTGTTTTCATCTGGTCTGACACTCTGACCAGCTGCATGAAAGCTCCTCTGGTGCACCGGCCAGCGCTGACGGCAAACTGGAGTCCAAACATGGCATTCAGCATGGTGGACTTCCCAGAGCTCTGAATCCCTAAAACTGACAGCACAAAGACCCTCTGGTCTCCCAGTTTCTGGATGAGTTCATCTAGAACAGCAGAGATCCAGATCACAGGAACATGAGCAGCATCTCCATCCATCAGCTCCAGTGGAAATCCAGAGATCATCATCTCCGCTGCGAGACTCGGGAGAGAAGAGAAGTCAAACTGCAGGTCTTTCTTGTTCTTCTTCACAGATGAACATGATTCATAGATCTGACCGATTTCCCTCATGATGTGCTCCAAACCAAAGGTTGCTGTTTGTAGTTCCTCAGATATTTTCTCAAGTTTAGTTTGTTCAGCTGCCAGCTTCTCATATTTTTCATTGTTTTCTTTCAGTTTTACAACTGTTGACCACTGTTCATCATATTTTTGATGAAGAGCAGAAATATCCTTAGACATATATTCATCCAGGAAGATTCCAAGCCATTTAAGAAAATAGATCTTATTCTTAGCATGCAAGTGGATTTCATTAATAAATGACTGCATAAAAACATGTATGTTAACTGCATGCTGCTGCTCACGTATTCTCCTCAAATTGGCTTGTTTTCGGCTTATGTCCATTTCTAACTCTTCTGCTTGAGGTCGATGTAGTTCTTTGTTCTTCTGACTCCACTGATGCCACAGTTTTCCCTGATGAGGCAGAAATGATTCTTTGATTTCCGTCAGATGTTTATTCTCCAGTAAACATATCATCTGCTGTGCTGCTTCTCTTCCTGTCTTGCAGCCATCATCATCTTCCTCATCAACTCTGAGTATATCTGAATGTTTGGACACATTTTCAAGACTGAAATTTGAGTCTAGTTGTGAATATGAGAGACAATGATTTATAGCTCTCCTTAGTTCTTTGGATACATTTGACTGATTTCTGTCTTTCAAACCAATTTTGAATTTCCCCTTTTTTGTCTCAATGACAGAAGATTCATCCTCAGTAAAAAGACAAATGAGTGGCTTTCTGTTCCTGTACAAGTTTTGGATTATTGTTGTGCTTTTGTCATTCCTTTCAAGTTGTGGTAGAAGAACAACATTGACTGAGGCCATTTCAGTGAGGATCTGCAGCTGTTTCTCATGGTCTCCTGCATCACCGTGTAGATTACAGAACGCAACACAGTCAGTGAATTTATCTGTGTTTTTCCCAGAGGGGCAGAACCAGGCGATCTCCACCACTCCATCCATCAGGACTCTGGTTCTGCTGCTGCCTGGGCAGTTCCTGTGGAAGAATGTGTTGTGTTTCTCATTGATCAGACTGTTCATCAGCTGAGACTTGGATGAAGACACAGAGCCAAACCTGAAGAAAGACACCATTGGAGTTTGTGCCTTGTAGACCGGCTGCATTTGACTGATGATTTCATTGTTGGCATTTTTCATCTTCCAGCTCTTCTTGATTTGTCTAAATGTCCAGAGAGGAAACTCAATCTGTTGTGTGAATGGATCAGGAACAAGCAGAGGCAGAGCATACTGACACTGGGACAGTTTAGTCACCATCAGCTGCTTCAGGAAACCATCAGCACAATGAAACACTGCCATCTGAACATCCATCGGGTGAATGAGATCAGACTGACTTGTTGTGTTAGAAAAAGACATTTCTTCAAAAATATCACTCTCATCTTTAGATGAGTCATTGTCTCTTTGTTGTGTTTTGTATGCTTCGTTAGCCTCTTCAACATTAATGTATCTTGCTCTGTAGTCCATCATCAGTAGTTTTTGTATGAAAGTCTGAACCAGCTCCTCCTCAGCACAGTATTCATGGGATTGTAATGAATGTGCAGTTAACTGAAAAACATCTGCAGTTCTGAGTTTATTGTTGTGCCTGCCTTCAAGGTGAAGTCTTTGAAATAGATTGTTAATTTTTTCAGTCTCTTTCTGATGTAGGCATTGATCTTGTCTGACTTCTGTTCCAAAGGCCTTCTTTTTTCCCTGTAAAATAAATATACAAAATTCACATTAATCAATGGTTTTAAAGAACTAAACAATGGACCCTATTCAAATTTCCAGGTTTGTACAGCAGTAGTAAACTATAGCATGGTAAACTTCTATCAGGGAACCAGGGTTACAGTCATAACGCTTGTTTCGTTTACTGTGTTGAGACTTGCTGAAATCGCGTTTGGTCTCGTACTGTATCGCATACCTTGTCAGTGTCTGTGCTTGCTTGGCTATTTGTTGTGATAAACAGGATAGTGTGTTCAGCTGAATTCAATTTCCGTTTTGTCAAAGGGGTATAAATAAGGTTAGTATACCACGGCAGCGGTCGCAGCAGCCCTCGTGTTAAGACCAAAGAGTGTAAAGACCATCGACTCTACCGTGCAACCCCACCGGCAAGGGATATAAGTATCGCTTTTTATTTATCCTCTTTCCTACTGATTGTTTCACTTCTGTTTTAGTTTTCTTATAACCAATTCTTACTATGTGTTTCCAGATCACTACTGTCACTACCACTCGCAGACCACGCATCACACACTGTAGGCAGCGCAATCCTAACAACCTGCGCACTTTGCCTATGTCTGCTAATACACTACTTTCTTTTTCTATTGGTCTCTGGAATTGTCAGTCTGCTGTCAACAAAGCTGATTTCATTACTTCCATTACTAGTCATTTAAGTCTACACCTCATGGCCCTGACAGAGACCTGGATCAAACCAGAGGACAATGCTACACCTAC
>JAFVLL020030326.1:0-20795 GCA_021397915.2 Tor tambroides | reverse complement strand
TGCTCCCCGGGTGCCGCAGCATTGGCTGCCCACTGCTGTGTGTGTGCACTTGGATGGGTTAAATGCAGAGGCACACTTCACCCACCCACCTAAATCATGAAACATCATAATTTAGTAAATTGATAACTCCACTTCATCAGTCCCAGCGGCAGCGTAACAGCTCGTTAATTCATGTTCGTGCAATGATGAGATGGACAAAGTTGGCCGATGCATGCCATTTACTCTTTTGTGTAGATAAAAGTTGTCAAAGTTGCAGTGCACAAAAACCCCTGGGTGGACTGACCTGACTGACGCTGTCTCTCAAAAACTTGGTTATTAAAAAAATAATGTCTTTCTTGTTAAATGTCATTTAAATAAACAAATATTCGAATTGAATACAATAAAAACTAATCGATTTGAATACAATATTTTTGAAAAATGCCCATCCCTAAGTATGTCACTCAGTTTGGAAAAATATAGCAGAAACATGCCTTGAGAGTCCATGCATTCACTGATTTATGAAGCATGAAGGGGCAAATATCACCCTTAAATGGAAAAGTTCATTTCTGTCACTACTGTGAACCAACCATCACACAAAATATGAAGAATATGAGTCAGCTGTCCATGACAGGCCTAAACCAAACACAGTACCAGCACAAAAATACACTCAGCAAAATATTGTCTAATTATTGTTATCAACAAAATCTCAGGAAATAGAGCTTGACTTGATTTAAGTTTATTGGCATCAGCTTCACAGGCTGTTTCATGGCAAACAAAGATTATAACAATACAGTAGTACACAATACAAAACACAAAAATTAAAGCAATTATAAAAAGTTTTGTACATAAAATGCTATAAAAGATTCTTTAAATTTACTTTTGAAAGAAATTATAAAAGTTTTTCTGTGTCCATCTTATAAAACAAGCCCTTAAGAGTTTGTCCTGATAATAACCTTTGTCTCACGACATTAAATATTGTGCAGATCAAAAACATGTTTCACTGTCAAGTGAGTCCCGCAATATTGACATTTTGGTGCTTCTTCACCAATCATGAGTTAATCTAGTATGTCCAATACGACACCTTGTATACACAACTTGGTCACCCAGGAAATAGAGATATAACCTTTTTTATCAACATTGCACATCCCTAATTATGATGGTAAAGCAGAAAAAAAAATAACTACGTATATAACAGCCTTTTTTATTTATTTATTTATTTTTTACAATCAAATTAATTCCTAATAGATCAAATCAAGTTCTTCTCCACACGTTTTCTCGTTGAATATCCTGTTTCACTCAGAAGTCAAAAGGGTTGTGATGCTGGTTCGTGATGACTTTAACAACTGTGAGATGCCAAAAGGAGTCACTCCCAAAACATGACTTTTACAGTCATGTAAAAGTAATCATGTTCAGTCTGAACTGAGATTCTGAGAGATTCCAGGATGAAGCTGAAGTTTTCTCACCATCACAACAGATTAAGATCAGATTGCAGTTTATTGCTCTTCAACAGATATAACACACAAATACACACTGTTAAATACACACAAAACAAGCATTTACTTCAACAGCTATGTATGATTTTGATTTTATTAGCTATGATGATATTGTTTTTTTTATGAACTAGCTACCATAATCTTTTAACTATATTTAAACAAATTTGACTAGAAAAGACAAAACAAAATATTATGTCTTTTATCAGTGAGGAAAGATGTGTATTTGTAGAGTAAAAGATAAACAGAAGGAGTGAGGCAGATTCTGTTTGACTGATTTGTATTACAACAATTTTCACAATACATGCTGTTTCAAAGCAGCTAGTGAGCACCTTACAAACCCAAAGCATGACAAGCTACACGGTATTAATAATAATGATGATGATCAATTTGGAGTTTAACTGAATATAATGTAATAAATCAGACTATAATGTAATAAATCAGACATTTACCTCTCATCCTGCAGCATTTGAAAATCAGCACGACTGTCACTAGCAGATATGGAGAAACTGCCAGAACAGAACTGAGTGTGTGGAGGACAGAGATCTGAGATCCTGAATGAGACGCTGAAGAAGAGACACACAAACACTTTATCAAGCACCATATCTGAACGAGAACATAAGAAGAAATAAATCAGCTCAGTTTCATTGACTCTCACCTGTGACTGAGATCCAGCTCTTGGGTGACTCTCCTCTCTCTGGGTGTTTGCAGGAGTAGAAACCCTCGTGTGACTTTGAGACAGTAGAGATGATCATCTCTGTAGTTTGACTCTGGATGAGTGACCCATCTTTATAGAAATCAGCTCTGAGGTTTGGTGGGGTTGAATAATTATATAAACAGCGTAGAACCAGAGTTTCTCCTTCAGTCACAGGATGAACAGGACTCTCCAGAATCACACCAACTACAGAAATAGAGCAAACATCAACTGACAAATAGTAAGAATATAGTAATGTATCAATAATGTGTTGGCAACAATAATAAATAGAGCATCACAGTTCATTTAAAAAGATGAGTTTAAAGATGTGATTTAAAAGTAAGAAGAGAATCACTTTCAGATTGTTGTGTAAGAGAGCATCAGAGACGAGGAGCAGCTGAACGCTCTGAACCCCACAGTGGTGAAATAAACACGAGGAAGTTCACGAGTTCACACTTACATACAATAACCAAGTAAAGTTTTATGCGTATTTGGCGTGCTGTCCGGGGAGAGGGCTCCGAGCTCGCCAATCATTCCCGAGCCCGGGGTACTCCGAGCTTGCCATTTAGCCTGGACCCAGAGCGCTCCCCCAAAATGCTATTATCGCGGGACAGCAGCCAAAGAGGGGCTTTATAACCCCCCCAAAACTTGCATAGCTTAGGGCTGAAGGGATGCTGGACGCTGCTTGTAGTAGTGACACCGCTGCGGTATCTGGGAAGAGAAAAGAGGCTTCTGCGGAAGCGGGCACTGCTGCGGCAGTAGGGAAATATAGATAGGGCTCCTGTGGGAGCAGACACTGCTGCGGCAGTGGGGAAAAACAGAAAAGGCTCCTGCGGGAGCAGACACTGCTGCGGCAGTGGGGAGATACAGACACTGCTGCGGCGGTGGGGAGATACAGATAGGGCTCCTGTGGGAGCGGACACTGCTGCGGCAGTGGGGAGATACAGATAGGGCTCCTGCGGGAGCGGACACTGCTGCGGCAGTGGGGAGATACAGACACTGCTGCGGCAGTGAGGAGATACAGATAGGGCTCCTGCTGGAGCGGACACTGCTGTGGCAGTGGGGAAATACAGATAGGGCTCCTGCGGGAGCGGACACTGCTGGGGCAGTGGGGAAATATAGATGGGGCTCCTGCGGGAGCAGACACTGCTGCGGCAGTGGAAAAATATAGATAGGGCTATAAAGAAGAGGGGTTGACTACGGAGGGTCTGGGGTTTGGGTTACCGGGGATGTACTGTCGTTAAAGGGTTTGGCTGATTAGGGTTCGGTGGGCTTCCTTAATGTGGGAGCGGTCTGATCAAATGTAGCTCTTGAAAGCTTCAGACGACCAGCGACCGAGTGCTTGAATCTGCTGCTGGGAAAGGCCTTTATGGGCCGCTGTGGTTGCTGCGCCTATTCGGAACGAATGGCTGGAAAAGTTTTTGGCTGGGGTACCAGATAGGAGCAGGACTGACTTAAGGTGCTTTTGGAACCAGAAGCGGGTGACGGGGCGATTGGAGTCGTCTGTAAAAAGGGGGTCGGATGGGAGTTTCGACTGTGATTTCCTGAGGTGGAGGAAGGCTAGGAGGGCTTGGTATGGAAGTATGGGCGATTGGAGGTTGAAAATGTAAATGAAGTGGCCTTTTTTTGTCTGATCTGTCTTACTTTGCTTAATGAAGTAAGAGATGGTTTCATCGTCCAGCACCTCTAGGTCAGAAATAGTGGGGTGAATGATTGGGTTAAAGCTAGATGTAATAGCGAGCTCAGAGCATCTGAGAAAGCCGAAAAAAGCCAGGATAAACATGGCGTCGAGCGTGCGGGCGGTGTGGACGGAATGGTAACCTCTGCGGAGGGTGGAAATACATTCGGTTAAAATCTTTAAGGTTATGGGCTGCCTGGAGTCTGGGCGGGTGGGATGGGCTTTTTGGATACCTTTGATGAGTAGGGAGGTCTGTGAATTGGCTATTTGGGGAGAAGGGGAACCGTATAAAAGTTTGTGGAAAAATTGGATTCCGCTTAGATAACCTTTAATGGAGCTGATTTGGAGCTCTTTGTTGATGTTAAGGTGGCATATGAAAGAGGTGATGGAGAGCAGGGAAAAGTCAGGGAATAGCAGGTTGTAAGCAGAGTGTAAAGTTTTAAAGCATTTCCATGCTGTTAGGTAAGACTGGAGGTTTCTGGGGGAGACTGCTTGAAGAATCGAATTGAGGGAAGCTTCAAGGAGAGGTCTCAGGGGATGATTTACGGGAATATCAGCTCTGAATAAAGAGGTACTGGGGTTGGGAGCGGATCCGCCTCTGGTGCCAACGTTCTGAATTTCTGGAAGGCAAAACGAGAGAGAGAGTCAGCTATTTGGTTTTTGGACCCGGGAATGTGTTTTGCAGTTATAATGAATTGGTCGCAAGCTGAAATCCAAATCAGGCGTCTTAAAGGCATTAGCGCGGGTGAATGGGAACGGCCTTTATTAATGAAGTGCACGGTAGCCTCGTTGTCGCAGTGGATAATAATGCTGGTGGTGGACCACTCTTTGCCCTATAGAAGGGCTGCGATGACTAAAGGATATAGCTCGAATAATGCTGAGGACATTAGCGGCTGAGGTAGACCTGACATCTGGGGGGGCCATGTAGATGCGAACCAGCGGCCTTGATAAAAACCTCCGAAACCGACGGAAGGTGCGGCGTCGGTAAATAATTGGATGTCGACTGGGGAAGAAATCAGGTTATCGTAAAAGAAGGATAAGCCGTTCCACTGTTTGAGAAAGGATATCCATAAGTTAAGCTCGTTGCAGCACGAGTCGTTTATAGCTATTCGATCCTCAAGTGCGCGGGCGGACGACGCGAGAAAGAGGAGATGAGAGATGAAGGGGCGGCCTTGCGGGATGATGCGCATCGCGAAATTTAAGTGCCCGAGAATGGATAGCAGTTCGCGTTTGGAACAGTTTGGGTTGGCTAGGAGAGTGGATGCTACTAGAATCGTCCTATCGATTTTTTCTTTGGGTAGAGAAGCCTGGAATTTTTGTGAATCCAAGCTGATACCTAAAAATTCGATGGAAGTGCTAGGGCCCGCTGTTTTTTCTTGGGCGAGGGGAACCCCGAGCTCTGCGAAAATCTTTTGAGTTGTCAAAAGATGAGCGGCCGGAATGGAGTCGGGGGGCGAGATGATTAGAAAATCGTCTAAGAGATGTACTAGGTAAGGTACATCGTAATTGTTGGAGAGGATCCAACAGATAGCTTCTGACAACATGTCGAAAATTTTAGGGCTGCTTCTGCAGCCGAAGGTGAGGCGGACGGAAAAGTAAAATTTTTCCTGCCAGCGGATGCCGAATAAATGCCAAAAGTCTGGGTGAATGGGCATTACTTTAAAGGCAGAAGTGATGTCGACTTTGGCCAGCCAAGCGCCACGACCCGCGATTTTGATCAGGGTAATGGCCTGGTCAATGTCGTGGTAGTGGAGAGAAAATTCTTCGAGCGGAATGAGGCTGTTAATGCTCGGAAACGGGGAATTGTGTGGTGATGACAGATCAATTATGAGGCGTTTTTTACCTGAAAATTTTCTGGTAGCTATGCCGATGGGGCTAACTCGGAAAACGTTAAAGGGGGGAACGGAAAAGGGGCCGATCATGAAGTTTGCGTCTATTTCTTTTTTGATTAGGATATCGACTGTTTCGGGTTCGGCGAGAGCAGACTGGAGATTGGGGCAGGTGAGGCTTTGGGTGGGGAGATTTCCAACGCCGGGGTGGAGACCTGATATTACATAATCAATGAAATGGGGGTCAGGGTGATGAAACAGTTCTGAAGACAAACGAGAAACATTTACAGGAGTCGATAAATATTTTTTAGCATTTTTATTTGCAGCTTTGTGAACGGGACATATCAACCGGGCATGAGCACCGCCACAAAAATTGCAAACATGGTCTATATCCATACCTGACTGGATCTGTGTCCTGATGGAGTTGGCTACGGGGGGTGGTTCCAGTGTGAGGGCATTCGGAGGGATGGGTAGGGGCATGGCGGAAGAAAGTGAGAATGAACCTCGAGCAGAGGGAGGGGGAAAGGTAGCCACCGGAGTCGCTAGCGGAGGCATGCTTGCGCTTGGGAAATCCTGGGGAGCTGAGGAAAGGGAGGGGAAGAGAGGGGGAATGGCGGGCGCCGGGGCTTGCGGCATGGTTAGCGGAGGCATGCTCGCGTTTGGGAAACCTCGGTGAGCGGAGGAAAGGGAGGGGAAGAGAGGGGGAATGGCGGGAGCCGGGGCTTGCGCCGTGGTTAGCGGAGGCATGCTCGTGCTTGGGAAACCTCGGTGATCGGAGGAAAGGGAGGGGAAGAGAGGGGGAATGGCGGGCGCCGGGGCTTGCACCGTTTGCGGAGCCATGCTCACGCTAGACATGTGTGGTGGGGCTGCTGGCCATGGGTAGGGGAGGGGATTGGGAGTGGGGTGGGGCTGGGGCTGTGGGTGGCTCTTCACTGCTAGCGGAGGTGTGCTCCTGCTGACGTGGCGGCTTGTGGAGGCAAAGGTCTGCTCTTCGCCGGGATGAGTTAACAGCTGACGCTCGGTGGCTCGAAGAGGAGGGTGGGGGCTGGTGGCTGCGGCATCCGGGGCGCGGCCCAGGCTTGCTGAAGACCTTCTGCTGCGGCCTAGTGGCCGGAGGCCTGTCCCCGATGGAGTGGTGATTTGTTCGGGCCGTGAGTAGGGAATACTGCGGCCCTGGCTTGCTTTGTTCACTGCTTTAGACGGTGGAGAAGGGCTTGAAGGCTCCCCAGATTGGAGAGAAGCGTAGAAGGCGAGGAGATCCGGCTTGGTTGAACAACTTGGGATGATGACACCGGAGCTGGTGAGTACCTGGCGTAGTCCTGCCACGGTCCAATTTTTTGCAGCTGGGGCATAGGAAACAGCTGACGTGTAGGAGGATGCTGGAGAAGGTAGCTGACGCCTTGTAGGCGAAGGTGATGGCGTGCCTCGGCGCCTGGAGGTATGAGGGAGTGCGGCACGGGAAGGCCGGTGGCCTCGTGTTGCAGCCGTGGGCTCGATTATGATGTCCTGCGGGGCGCTGGTGCATTGGACAGCAGCTGGAGATACAGGAGGATCCATGGTGTCGAAAGAATTTTCGTTCGGTTATAGCTCGATCTCTGACATGATACGCGATTGGATGTGCCAATGCTGGAAGACGAGAGATAATGAAGGTAAGACTGCTTTGATTATTTATAGGGGTTCTCTCTCGTGCTGATTGGATAGGTGGTGTAATTACTGATGATGAATTGGCTGTGTTAATTATCTCCGCGTGCTCCTCCCGAAATTTGTTAATAAAACATCACAACAAGAGAAACAGATGAGGAAGATCTAATGTGTTCACACCAAAAGTGAATTGAATTATTTGCACGAGTAAATTACATACAAAGTTAATGCAAAGACACAAATCAGAGAGATATATGGGCTTATGCAGATGTGCTCAGTGGAAGAGGTTCTAGTTTATGGAGGAGTTTGAGACCTAACTCAAATAGGACAGAGTTAATCAATACAATAATAATAATGATAATAATACATTTTCTAATGGGGGTTGTTGTAGCAATAAGATTCTATATTCTTTCGGGCAAAGAATTGACTCGGGTCTTCGTTCGAATTTCAACTGTTTACTGAATATTCTCGTACAATGAACAGAAACAAATAAACTCCGGTCAAAAAACTGTGTTGCTCCATCTTTCTTTCTTTCTTTCTTTCTTTCTTTCTTTCTTTCCTAAAAAGAGCGCCCCCGCCCCCAAGGTGCTTAAAGACAGTCCAATAATAAACGGAGCAAACCATTACAGAATAAACACGGGGGGTGTATAACCAATGTACATATAAATCTAAACATATTAAAATAATATCTACTCAAGCACTTCTAACTTCAATGTTAAATTTTAATTATTTAAATTATGGCTCTTACAGGGGTTATGAAATATGTAAACAAATAAACATGACATGTGGATAAATGACTGCACGATTCTGGATAAATTTAGAATCACAATAGGTGTGTTCGACTTCATGCAGCGCCATGAAAACCGATCGGCGGCTGACTTGAAGAAGTGCATGCCGGTTAGAAAATTTGTCCGACTTGAACTGGTGCCGACGCCACGTCACTGTCATGTGTGTCATCAAAGTACCGCGATAGCGTTTCGAGAGCAGCCGGCTCACTCAGAGAAAGACCAAGCCTACTTCCCAATGTGCATACTATCCATCCTATCTGTCCTAAATATTATTGAAAATTACTAATGTCACATAGAATTTAGGATGGATAGTATGCACATTGGGACGCAGGGCAAGGGTTTCTCCAGAGCGACTGCGGGAGCGCTGATGACGACACAGCTGTTTCACGATTGGCCAAATTCACCACATGACAACAATGACGTGTGTTTCTAACATCTTCAAATCCAATACTGCTCACAAATCTTATTTTACTTGGAAAATATCACATTCATGTGAAAAAATGGACTAAAGCTAAGCCAAACTTTGAACATTTTATAAAAGAGATTAAACAATATGGTACTACATTAGATAAAATTAAGAACAAAAAAAGCAAGAAAGACCTATGAAGCTTTTTGTTACTTTAAATTGCTGTAATTTTACCCATGGCATGAATTGTTTAACTTTACATATTTTTATGAATGTTTATTTGTTTTTGTACTTCTTGTGAGTTGTATAGGCCTATGCTTGTACAAACCCTTGTATAATTTTTGCATTAAAAAAAATACTGCTCACAAATCTGTTTTTAGAACAGTAAAGGCTTTTTTACTGTATATTCGCAATGTTATATTGAGTCACATTTAATAAAAAAAAACACTGATAAAAGCAAATATACCCCCACTTTATTGGTATTTAAATAGTATATGTTTATGTTGAACTTTATTCTTGAACAGATGGCCCTGTATTAAGCAGTATATAAAAAGTGTTTCTGTTGCTCATGAAAACATTTCTGAAACGTCCGTGCATTTGACAAATATTGCATGTTATTCACTTCATCTGTGATAAGAGTATCCAAACACTGCGAGAGCATCACTACCAGGAGCAGAAAGAGTCCGACTTCACGTCTCCGCTTTCAATTCTGCCCCCGACTGCAAGCGGCTACTCTCGGCGATAGGTCTGTGCGGCGTTGCATGAAGTCGAACACGCCTAATGAATTTTTTTTTTTTTTTTGGGACAAAAGTCAAAGTTTGAGCAATGGCTTAAAAGTCAAAGGTTTAGTAGCAGATTCATTGTCATTCAGGAATAATATTGCATGGGTGACTGAATTGAGATGGCAATCCGGCTATATATATCCGAAACATAAAATGAGGACATTGTGAAGTGAATAAATACAGAAACACAGACTCACAGTGTACAGTGATATTAACAGGATTACTTTTCTCTCCAGATTCAGACTCACACCAGTACACTCCAGTGTCTGATGTGAAGGTGGAGCTGATTGTACATGTAGATCCTGTTTGTGATTCCCACACTAATGATGAACAATCTTCCAGCCCCCATCTCTCTGTGTATCTTCTCACTCTCCATCCAGTAGAGTTACTCTGGTCCTCACAGCTCAGAGAGAGAGAGACAGATGTGAAGTGTTGAGTTCTGCTGGGACTGACGATCAGAGAGACTGGAGGAGAAACACCTGAGAAGACGATTACAGCTACAATTTAGAAATCAAGTCAAGACAGTTTTATTCATATAACACTTTACACAACTTAAATTGTTTCAAAGCAGCTTTTCAGAAAAAAAATATATATATTAAAGTTCTAGCATCTGAAAATCCATAAGTCATCACTGAGTATTTCTATTTAAAACTTCATAAACAAAATTACACCTTAATATATTTGTCATTATGCCATCAGCAAGCAAACCAAAGACAACTGTGACAACCAACAAAAACCTCCATAAGGTGTTACTACTGGAGAAGAAAAAAAAAAAAAAATTGGGAGAAACCAGACTCAACTCAGGGTTCAGTTCTTCTTTGCCTGTACAGTGTGAACCTAGTTGTTTGTTTGTTTGTTTGTTTGTGTGTGTGTATATATATATATATATATATATAAAATATAATATGTGTCACAGAACATGGTTGTAGTCAATCGCACAACAAAGGAGTAACCAAAATAGATTTTAATTCCACTTTAAACACAAACGACAGGATAACTGAATAGCATCAACACACACATATCATTAACTCAACATCAATCCAGGACGAAAAATAGACAGAAACTGAAGGCTTATAAAGACAGGGAAACAGGAGCAAACGAGATAATTAACACAGGTGGAAACTAATAAACTAAATCAGGGAACACAGGAACATGACCAAAAAAGGAAAAACAGGAAACTCAACAGGAACATAAACATAACAATATGCTTATATATTATATAGCCTACAATACTAATATATATATATATAAAGTATTGGAACAGTAAAGACAAAATTGCTCTGTTAGCTGTGGAGTCAAGACATTTGCAAATATGATTAAAAGATGAATATGAGACAAAACTACAGAATGTCACATTTTATTATTGGGTGATTCAACACATAGATGTTTTACCAGCTAAGAAGTTCAGCACTTTTAGAGTTTCATCCCTCTATCTGACGTGAGCATAAGTATTGGGACAGTTGCCTCACAGGTCTTTCTAAGTGATCAGCTGTGTCCTGTTGCATTAATTCTTCAGATATTAAAAGCAGGGAATGTGTCGTATCAGTTATATCCATTACTTCTGTATTCTGAATCTTGCATTCGATGATGACACACACAAACCAGGACGAAGATGAGGGAGCTGACTTTGAGAGAAAAGCAAGTGATTTGGATGCTAAAAGAAAAGAGGAAGTCAATCAGAGCTGTAGCAAAAACAAAGGGCATGGAGAAATCAAGAGTTTGGAAACCACCAACGACACCATCAACCAACAACTACCTGATCGGCTGAGAAAACAACAGTAGTTGATGACAGAGAAATCATAAAAGCTGTGAAAATGAACCCTAAAAGACGTGTCTGTAAAATCACCAACAACTTGCAGCCAGTATGCCTGACAATCTACTGTCCTCAGGAGACTTTGACACAGAATTACAGATGCTACACAGCAAGACGCAAACCTCTGACCAGCACCAAAAATAGAAAGGCAAGATTAGAGTTTGCAAAAAAGCACAAAGGTGAGCCAGAAGAGTTTTGGAACTGTGTTTATGGACCGATGAGACAAAAGCCCTATTCGCACGGGATTAGTATTACCTGGTGACCTCCAGTCATTTGTAATAATCGCGGAGGTTGTCTGTGATCTTAATCCCGTGCGAATCGGCCATGTCTGTAATTTGTGGGAAGTAAATTCCCTCCGCAAATGACCTACCATATTTCGGCCGAACACCGAGGTCCTGGGATAAAATTAGTCCTGTGCGAATCGGCATCTCTGTGATTTGGCCAGTATTTTTATGGGTCGTATATCATTTTTCAAGGTTTTTGTTTCCTGTGCGCTCTTTTTATCCATCTTTCGTGCAAGAATGGAGCTGCGTGGAGTGTTTGATAGTATTTCTGTTATCACATATCGCTACACCATACAATTTGCAGAAAGAGAAAAGCTGAAAAGGTTTTGAGGTTAATGTGTTACGAACAAAATCAAGCATAAAGCTTGAGATATTACTTTAACCTGGTGAAATGTAAATGACATAGGCACAAAATCCATATTAGTTTCTTTTTTTTTTTTAACCATCTAATTGGACCATAGAACGGACTCAAAGCCTTGACATCCGTATCCGGGAGATAAGTCAGTAAATTCGAGTAAAATCACAGGCTTCGCTTTATCCCGTGCGAACGCACCACACGAAATTCAGATGGGGGTAATTTCAAAAAATCACACAGGGTACCCAGATAATACTAACTTGCAAGGAATAGGGCTAAAGATGAACCTTATCTAAGTGATGGAAAGCAAAATGTGGAGAAAAAAGAGAACTGCAAATGATTCTACAAGCATACAGCCTCATCTGTAAAGCATGGTGGAGGTGTTGTTATGGCATGGGCATGCATGGCTGCCTCTGGAACAGGCCCTCTCAACTTTACTGATGACTTAATGTATGATGACAGTAGCAGAATGAATTTGGCAGGGTACAAAACCATCTTGCCTACCAATATTCAAGAAAATGCCACCTGTTACGTCCCAGGACGTATTTGTTTAATTCCCTGTCTACATCTGTGATGTATGTGGTCACCATTTATTTATTTGGTGCAATGTGGTTGTACTTTTTGTATAGTGTTTTGTACTCTCTCTCTCTCTTTCTCTCCTCTCTGTCTCTCTGTCGTCCCTTCAGACAGGTATGAGGCCACAGCCCACTAAAAACCAAGCTCTGGGGGTGACCTGATTGGTTGATGAGATGGGAGCTGGTGGATAAAGCTGTGGTGGAAAGCCAGGAAGCTGAGAGTCTTTCCTCCTGCCCCAGCATGTGATTGTTGAGCCTGTGTGTGTTGGTTGACTGTTGTGAAGGCCTAAAGCCTGGGTTTGTGTTACTAAGTAATTATTTCTTTTTTTGTTAACCAATCTAAACTGTGTACAGTCTGACTCTGTTGAACTCTCATTCTAGTTCCTTTGGCTATTTAATTTCGGAAGCCGTAGAGAGGGTGATGCCATTTTCTTTTGCTTATTGTGTTTTCTCCTGTTTTTGGTCAGATAGGGAGTGAGGTAAAAGTTATGTTGTTTATTTGCCTTTTCTTTATTCAGGTAAGATAGTTTGATCCTCCCAACATTTAGACCTCTTTTGTTTGTTGTTTTGGCCTGGTCCCCTCTTGAAGTCTCTTGCTTCCTCATTTATTTCTAATGAAGAGTCAATAAAAGCAAAGTGGTGTGTGTTTTTTTTTTTTTTTTTTTTTTTTTTTTTTTAAATATAACTCTGTGTGGTGATTGCTGGCTGGGACAGGAGTGATAACCTCCACCAAATCTGTTACACCTTTTCCAAAACCCCAAGACGGGGAAGAAATGTAACAGATTCATTGGGAAGTGCTTCATATTGCATCAGGACAATGACCCAAAACACCCTGCCAGTTCAGTCAAGAAATTTATAAGGGCAAAGAAATGGAAAGTCTTAGATTGCCCAAGTCAATCTCCAGATTTAAATCTGATTGAACATGAATTTCACCAGCTGAAGAGGAGAGTAATGGTAGAAACTCCCCAAAACAAGCAACAATTGGAATTGGCTGCATTAAAGGCTGGGAAAAGTATTTCAAAGGATGAGACCAAGAGTCTGGTGATGTCTATGGGTCACAGACTCACTGCTGTGATTGTGTGCAAGGGATCTGCAACTAAATAATAGCTTTTAATCTTTTATATCTGCCTTATGTTCAACTGTCCTGATACTTATGCTCACATCAATGAGTGAGATGAACTTTAAAAGTGCTGTTCTTTTTATTTGGTAAAACATGTATGTGTTGAAACGGCTAATAATAAAATGTGACATTCTGTAGTTTTGTCTCATATTCATCTTTTAATCATATTTGCAAATGTCTTGACTCCACAGCCAACAGAGCAATTATGTCTTTACTGTTTCAATACTTATGGAGGGCCCTGTATATATATATATATATATATATATATATATATAGCAGGGAACGTTCTCAGAACTTTGGCTAACATTCCGTACATATTTGGTTGATGTTTTAGAGAAAACATTTGAATGTAATGTTCAAAAAATGATTTAAGAACATTTCTCATTTCAGATAATGTTCCTATAATGTTAAGTGTAAACAAAGCTAGAACATTTTACCTGCAACATTTTAAGGATGTTTTGTGGATGTTGTTCAGATAACAGATTATACAATGTTCTCAATAAAACATTGGCACAATGTTTCAAGATAAAGAAAGAACATTCTCTCAGCCACATCAGGAGAAAGTTATAAGAACATAACTGAGGCCTGAGATGGTTTAATGTTTTTATAAAACGTTCTTGTAATGTGACATAAAGTTAGAACATTTGCCCTGCAACATTTTAAGGATGTATTGAGGATGTTCTTGAGGTAACAGATTGTATAATGTGCTCAATAAAACATTGACACAATGTTTCAAGATAACAAAAGAAGAACATTCTCTAGCCACGTTAGGAGAACGTTATAAGAACATCACTGAGGCCGGAGATGGTGCAATGTTTTTTTTATAAAACGTTCTTGTAATGTGACGTAATAACAAAAACATTTGCAGGTAAAATGCTCTAGCTGAGGATGTTTTGAGGATGTTGTTGTGGTAACAGATTATATAATGTTGTCAATAAAACATTGGCACAATGTTTCAAGATAACAAAGTAAGAACATTCTCTCAGTCACATTAGGAAAATGTTATAAGAACATCGAGTCCTTAAGTGATGGAATGTTTTCCATAAAACGTTCTTGTAATGTGACGTATTAACAAAAGATAGAACATTTTACCTTTAGCTAGGTAACAGATTATATAATGTGTTCAATAAAACATTGCCACAATGTTTTAAAATAACAAAGGAAGAACATTCTCTTAACCACATTAGGAGAACTTTATACAGTGCATCCGGAAAGTTTTCACGGTACTTTACTTTTTCCACATTTTATGTTACAACCTTATTCCAAAATGGTTAAAATTCATTATTTTCCTCAAAATCCTACAAACAATACCACATAATGACTAAGTGAAAGAAGTTTTATTTGAAGGAAATTTTTTAATTTCTTAAAAAAAAAAAAAAAAAAAAAAAAACACACACACTCACATGTACATAAGTATTCACAGCCTTTGCTCAATACTTTTTTGAAGCACCTTTGGCACCAATTACAGCCTCAAATCTTTTTTGAGTATGATGCTACATGCTTGGCACACCTATTTTTGGGCAGTTTCTCCCATTCTTCTTTGCAGGACCTCTCAAGCTCCATCAGGTTGGATGTGCACTGTTGGTGCACAGCCATTTTCAGATCTCTCTAGAGATGTTCAATCGGGTTCAAGTCTGGGCTCTGGCTGGGCCACTCAAGGAAATTCACAGAGTTGTCCTGTAGCCACTCCTTTGTTATCTTGGCTGTGTGCTTAGGGTCGTTGTCCTGTTGGAAGATGAACCGTCGCCCCAGTCTGAGGTCCAGGTTATCAAGGATGTCTCTGTACATTGCTGCATTCATCTTTCCCTCGATCCTGACTAGTCTCCCAGTTCCTGCTGCTGAAAAACATCCCCACAGCATGGTGCTGCCACCACCATGCTTCACTTTAGGGATGGTATTGGGCAGGTGATGAGCGGTGCCTGGTTTCCTCCAGACATGACGCTTGCCGAAGAGTTCAACATTCGTTTCATCAGACCAGAGAATTTTGTTTCTCATGGTCTGAGAGTCCTTCAGGTGCCTTTTGGCAAACTCCAGGCAGGCCGTCATGTGCCTTTCACTGAGGAGTGGCTGTGAATACTTATGTACATGTGATTTTTTTATTTATTTATTTTTTTTTATAAATTTGCAAAGATTTCAAACAAACTTCTTTCACGTTGTCATTATGGGGTATGTTTGTAGAATTTTGAGGAATATAATGAATTTAATCCATTTTGGAATAAGGCCGTAACATAACAAAATGTGGAAAAAGTGAAGCGCTGTGAATACTTTCCGGATGCACCGTAAGGATGTCATTGAGGCCGGAGGTGATGGACTGTTTTTTATAAAACATTTTTATAATGTAACGTATTAACAAAGCTAGAAGATTTTATCTGCAAAATTTTGAGGATATTTTGAGGATGTTGTTGAGGTAACAGATTATACAATTTTCTCAATAAAACACTGGCACAATGTTTCAAGATAACAAAGGAAGAGCATTCTCTCAGTCACATTAGGAGAATGTTAAGGATGTCATTGAGGCTGGAGGTGATGGAATGTTTTTTATAAAACATTCTTGTAATGTGATGTAATAACAAAGCTGGAACATTTTACCTGCAACATATTGAGGATGTTGTTGAGGTAACAGTTTATACAATATTGTCAATAAAACATTAGCACAATGTTTTAAGATAACAAAGGAAGAACATTCTCTCAGCCACGTTAGGAAAACGTTATAAGGATGTAATTGAGGCCTGAGATGGTGTAATTTTTTTTTTTTATAAAACATTTAGAAATGTTCTTGTGTTTACGAAGCTACTCTCTAAAAAAATATGGTTCTTTAAAGGTTCTTTACAGGTAGAAACAGCTCTTTTTAGAACCATATTTTAATTGTTGAGACGGTTCTTTGCTTTAGAGTTTAGGGTTCTTTTTTCCCACCATTTGTTTTTCAAATCTGTAACTGTCAAAACTGCTACTGGTTTTCTGGAGCTCAAGACAGACTTTCAACACACTCTTAAGAGGTAAATGATTAATTTCTTAAAATTTCTATAAATTTTACCGTTCAAATTGTAACTAGTTTCATGCCAATCATGTCTTTTTCTCTTTTTAGTTGAACAGAAAATGTATGTGACCAGCTCTGTTCAGTTAAAGATACTTACTTTCTCTTCACTATGTAAGTCGGCCTAACAGAAATGTTGAAATAATGATCCATTAGTGATTTTAATTACTTTATGCATAAACACCCAGTCATAAATAACATTTAAGTTATCCCAAGACCTTATATCAAATTTTCTTTTAACATTATAAAGGGCTCACATACTGTCCATTTTTTCTAATTGTTTTGCATAAATAACTGGACACATTATAACTCTAAACTCAGCTGGGCATTTCAGAAGCCGTCACATCCTACCTACCATCATCATCATCAGCAGCAAAGAGAAACATAAAGATGGACATAAAGACATTGTGAAGATATTTCACTTGAACTTGGTCTTCATTAATTCCATATCATGTTCAGTGTCAACTGATATTTATTAAGGTTTTCAGCTAATAACAGTTGTTTGAGCACTGTCATTTTCCCCTCACTTTTCCAGTAAAATAATAATTGACATATGCTGTTTGTTTGTTTATTTATTTATGTAAAACCTAAATAGAAGCCACAAGATATTATAAAATCAGGTAGATAGAGGGGGTGAATATATATATATATATATATATATATATATATATATATTTATTTTTTATTATTTATTTATTTAACAGGGACAGTGCTCATTAATCAACAGTAAAGTACTGTAAATAAGCCAGAGTTAGCCTCAATGGCTAATTTTCATTTCACAGTATATGAAATAATGTTAATACAAATATTAATAATTTAAATATATTTACTGATATTAATTGAAAATAAATTGTAACACCAGGTCCTATAAACTTGTCAAAGCACAGTTCTTTATGGAACCTTATTAAAAAAGGGTTCTATTAATAACCAAAAAGGTTTCTGCTATTGTTAAAAGTCGAAGAACCCAATTTGGTACAGTTTAGAACATTTTACTGGCAACATTTTGAGGATGTTGTTGAGAAAACAGATTGTACAATGTTCGCAAAAAAAAAAAAAATGGCACAATGTTCCATAATAATAGAGGAAGAACATTCTCTCAGCCACATTAAGAAAATGTTATGAGGATATCACTGAGGCCTGAGATGACAAAATATTCTTGAAAAAAACTTTCTTGTAATGTGACGTGTTAACAAAGCTAGAACATTACACATGCAACATTTTGAGCATGTTTTGAGGATGTTGTTGAGATAAAAGGTTGTACAATGATCATTTATAAAACATTGGCACAATGTTCCATGATAACAAAGGAGGAACATTATTAAACATCTGTAAACATTTGTCAAATATTTTTATGAGGACATTATGAGGACTAAGATGACAAAATGTTTTTAATAAAACATTCCTGTTAAGTGATGTTTTAACAAAAGTAGAACATTTTGCCTGAAACATTTTGAGGATGTTTTAGGGATGTTGAACAGAATGTAGAATGATCTTTTATAAATCATTGGCACAATAACAAAGGAGTCAAAACAACATTCGTAAAATGTTTTGAGGATATTATTGCCTGAGATGACAAAATCTCATGATATGTGTTAACAAAAGCTCACAATATTTTGAGGATATTTGGGGAATGTTGAAAAAACCAATAGAAATCATCATAGAATTTGTAATGGTTTTACTGGTTATAATGGTAATTCGATTGGTTTTAATGGAAACTGTAATGGTTCCTGTTGGTCTCTACTGGTAATTGGTCTCCTTCTCTTGGTGGCTTGTTAAAACCAATAAATGCTAATGTAATGTGTCCCAAAACACACTACAGAAAACCATTTTCATCAAAATTCATCAAAGATGCACTAAAATGGCTTCTGCCTTGAGTGGTCAGCAGAAGTCAGCTGAATTCCAGGGTCTCAAAAGTCTGGCATTTGGCTGCAGTTCTGAACTGTTGCAAATGTGTTTAGGGGAGACCGAGGATTGTTGTAACACGGGGTCAGTTTGACAAGTCAGAAAGGAGCTGTGGTGATGTCATCAATATCATACACTCCATTCACATTTTTAATGTTACAGGAGAAGTGGCATGTGAATGTGAGCAACCCCCGATTTTCAGGAAAGTAAGTACTTTTTTTCCATTAAGATTATTTTTTGCCTAGTAATCATTGTGTTGTAGATACAATTATTTGACTTACAAAAACTAAAGTAGCTGTTTAGTCTAATTTGATACTTTGCATTCATGCTAACTTAAAACCCACATGATAAAACTGTTAGCTATGTTATGACTGCTTGGGGTGGGGATAGTTGTAACAGTTCATTAAAAATGTTACATCCAACTCCTTATGATTCCAATGAGTCCAGTTATCCAGTCACGTCCTCTGTTGAGGTAATGCCATGTGAGGTTTTTGTTGCACATCAAGGGATTTATATAAAATGTGTTTCCATCATAGTTTATGTGCTTATCTTCTTATTGGATAAAAACACTATCCGCCTCAAATGAGCATATGCGTTTGTTTGTTTGTTTTTTGTGCACGTTTAGAATTTATGCACATCTTGACATTTCCATCCAGCATTTTTTTTATATGACATTCCAAAATTCACATAAAAGTAGGTAGATGGCAACACAGCTAGTGACTGCAGCACACACACACACACACACACACACACACACACAAACAAACACACAGTTTGTTTTTGTGCTAAATTTAAAGTCCTAAAAGGAATACACTCAATACAGTATAATGTTTTTGTCACTTTAAATGATTCACTTCATTCAGAACTGATTATTCTTTGTTCTTCAATCAAGTTTTTGCATAAACTGGAAGTGCGGGTCTTATTTCAGCAAATTACTTCACACTGTTACGTCTATCCCCAGCCTGTGTTACAACTCACCCCAGTAGTGTGGCAGGTTGTAACAACGTAACTCTTTTGTATTTGACATTAACTCACACAATCTTTGATTATGCAGTACACATCCAAGTGAGTTTTATTTGTAGTAGACAAATGTGGCTACCGTATATAAAGGTTTGAGAGATCTAGCACAAACAACCACTGAGTTACTGATGCTCAAACAAAAAGTGTTACTTTCATCCCCAATCTCCCCTACAGGAGACGAGAAGCGCTGATTGGGCCACGGTAGATTGCCGTTTAAAACCACCAATCACTGCGTACTTTTCTCGTGACGTAAGAACATTTGAAATCGACGAGCCGCGCGAACGGTTGTTGAAGAAATTGGTGTAAAATGTTCGTGGTCGGGATGGTCTTATCTGACGGAACTAAGTGAGCGCGGACTCGGAGTCTTTCACATTCAAACGCGGAGGAATCGGACACAGAGGTGCTGGAGGATGTTTTACTCGCTGGTAAGTTACAGTGTGTGGACCACACAACAAACCTGTATCCTGGTCAGTGGAACTCTCCCTTCCACAATAATTACTGGACTGTACGTTTATTAATGTATTTTTCAGTTTACGTATTTCTTTTTTATCCTTTACGTATTTACACAAACAAAAATCCGTTTCAATCGAGGATGACACGATTTTTTTTTATCTTTATACCTTTGTTTCACATGCACATTCAGTACCGGGGCTGGATCTTACTTTCTTAGAATTATATGACAGTTGCATTAATTTTGGGTGTAATGCTGCTTTTGAATAACAGCTAGATTTGTTTTCATCCAGAACCCAAACTGCCTGCTTGAAGATGAACACTGATGAAGCAATAAAATGTCTCCTTTTACAACAAAGGTACTGTAATCCGTTTCTACTTTCTTGGTAACGTTAATATTGGTAACACTTTATTTTAGAGTTCAACTCTCACTTTTAACTAGTTGCTTATTAGCTTTCATATTACTAGTATATTATAAGCACATAAACCCATTTAAGCCCACCGGCAACTATAGTTGCTGCAGGTTATAGTTGTCATTTTCCTTTTGTAAGTATTTTTCTAGATGTTATCCATGTTTTCTGCCTAAATGACATGCGAGCAAAGAACCAAATAAAGGATTTCAAGAGAAAAAAAAAAGGTATTCACTTCCTTCCTGTCACATGAGGCTGTCAACTTCCTACCCTTACTTCAGGGAAACATGGCGAAGGCAAACCCTCCCAAAGAAAGATAATTTTCATGTTACTAATAAATATTTTTTGTTGACATATATATATCTACATAATCATGAAGGTCTCTAGAATCATCCAAACAAAACAAATCTTACAAGAAATCTATAGTTTTTTGTATACTTAGTCAAAAGTCCAAGCGGCAACTATAGTTGCCGGTGGGCAAATGACTTGTAAGTACATATAACATATATCATGGGGAAATGGGGTATACTGTTGCTAGCATCATG
>JAFVLL020030324.1:0-24971 GCA_021397915.2 Tor tambroides | reverse complement strand
TTGGGGCTATGTACCCCAAAAGCAAAAGATGAAATAAGACATTGTATTTTGCCAAAGAAAAATAATTGCTACTCTTCAGACTACTGACTTACTTGTATTGTGACATTAATTTCAATATACAAATATAGCTGCAAGCAGCGATTACCGGGGTTCAAGCGCTTTAGGTATTTAAGCACATAAGGAAAAGACATTACATATTATTTAGCAAGCCTATAACCAACTAAATCAATTATTAAAAAAAGCATTTTTGGCAAATCCAGGTGATTTACCATAGAAATATGATGTTTTTATAGCGCCAGCTATGGTCTGATCTCCCTGAAATTTTGCATGCTTGTTTAGAATCACCTGTCGCATGTGCTCAGCAGGTTTTGTGAAGTTTTGAGTTTTTGTTTAGGCTTTATAGGCTTTTGGGTATATTTGGACAGGCCCCTTTTCTAAAGGACCACATTACAGCTTCCCAAAGGGTAAATTTCAACATGTTTTTGATAATTATTGACCTAGAGTCTCTATAGAATTGCACTGCGGTGGTTTTTCACATCTTCTCAATCATTTAAAAAACAGTTTGATTGACAGCAGTGGTCCTAGAGGCAAAGTTGTTCGGAACGAGGAGGTCTATCATACGATACGAATATCGCATGTATGTGCGGAAAACGTGCAATGTACAATCGTTTTCGCCCTCAAAAAATGCGATACTGCCCTCCAGTGGCCGATTTCTTTCAAATTTCTCACAGACCTTTGGGGCCGTGAGTCAAACAGGCCCACCGAGTTAACCTTGTCTAATAGGTGCTCAAATTTCATTGGCCAATGGCGGCCATGTTTTTTGAGATATGCAAATGTCGCCATAAACACTTGTGGCACTTTGGACCAAGACCGTGCACAGTGATTTTCATGTTGATAGGACAAATGGTTGCCTAGTTATAGCCATTTTTATGTTTTTTCCCTCTTATAGCGCCACCAAGTGGCCAATTTCTGCAAAAAAAAAAAAAATGTCCTGTGCCCTCCGCTTGAGGTCTTACATAAGTGTTCCGAGTTTGGCGAAGATATATTTCGTTCAGGAGTTATAGGCATTTTACTAAAAGTGGCCCTGCCACTTTCGAACGTTTTGCCGTCCCTTTGCCACAGTGAGTCGAAAGTTCAACTTTTTTTTTGGTAATTACTGATATTCACTCTCCAGAGAATCTATCTGCACTGGTTTGGTTCCAATTGGGCGAACCCCCGCACTTGAACAACTAAAAATAAATTCATGCAAAATGCTTTATGCAAAATATAATTATTTTCCTTTTCATTTTGCAGTGAAATGCGACCAGGCAATATTTCTGTGAGATATGTATTTTGCACGTGTAAATAAAAAATAAAAAAAGTCTATATAGTCAAGCCTAACACTTTTCTCAACAGTGTCTCAAAGCAGCTTTACAGAAAATCATAATTTATAGTTTCAGTTTATAAAACCAAGGTTCAGAATATCTATCTTCATGCCTTATGGTTGCATTTTTTTTTTTTCAAATTAGAGTTGGACAATTTATATAACTCACATTTACAGAATCAAAGTGTCTCTTTAACACAGAGTTTCCTGCAGGTAAAGCTTCGCCAGGTCATTTAGACATATCCATTCACAAAATTTGCTACTAACTTCTAAATAAAACTAAATTAACACCACAGACATCAGAGCGGCGCTGCAAATGAATCTCTGTGTTGTAATTTACACCTTTCATCCGGTGAGAATTTCTCAAGTGCGTTCGTCAGCTCTCTAAATGAAGCTCTTTATTTGGCATACTTGATTTGTCTTCACAAACGTCGTCAAAAATAGCAGCCGTACACATACCTCAAATAGCTTATTTCACACTGCTCCATGCAGACAACACAACCCTGCTGACATGTGAGCTCTGGCAAATGAAACTTGACAAAAAACTAATTAGCCGACAACATCGCTTTCTTTTCCTCAGCGTCACTCTCAGTCTGTTCTGCTGCTGTTTCAGTCTTTTACCCTATCTGTTTCTATCTGTTTACTGAAATTAACTCCTAAAGTTGGGGGAAAATGTTGTACAGTGAGGTACTTAAAAACAACATGAAACTGCATTCGCAACACATTTAACTTGAGTAATGCCACATTTTGCGACTGAAAACAAATATTCAAGAGGGGAATAATAATGTAGGGCAGGACTTGTTTTTATCCACTGAAATTTGACTGGATAGTGATGACAGGCTGTGACAGTTTTCTTGTACCCCACACTTACTTGGTTACATCAGCAGAGAAGTCAATTACAGACTAGGAAAACAAACACTTTTCTTTAGAACAACACTGCTGTTCCATTCACAATAACAGAGAGCTTTATTAAGAAACCAACTCGTAATCGGATTTGCTTGACCAAAGTCTTTTGTCTTTCTCTCGTTCTTTTTCTAATGGTAGACTTTATGGCTCTAAAAAGTTCCATTTATCTGAACCTTAGACAATTTTCAAGAATTTTTTTTTTTTTTTTAAAGAATTAGAAGCAAAAATCAAATATTTTTGTAGTGATAGATATTAAAAAAAGTTTGTGGTCAATACTATTTTTTTTTTTAAATGTTTTTGTCTCAAAATAAGTCTCTTTTGTTCACCAAGGCTGTGTCCATTTCATCAAATGCACAGTAAAACAGTAATATTATAGAGTGTTATTACAATTTAAAATAACTGTTTTATGTTTTAATATATTTTAAGATGTAATTTACTCCTGTGATGCAAAGCTGGATTTTCAGCATCATTACTCCAGTGTCGCATGATTCTCCCGAAATCATTCTAATATGCTGATTTGCTGATTTGAAAAATGCTCACAAACTTTTTTCAGGATTGACGAATAGAAAGTTTCAAAGAACAACATTTATTTGAAATTGATTTTTTTGTAACATTATAAAATGATACAGTGTTATTTCTTTACAATGCAATGCGTTCTTGTTGAATAAAAGTGTAATTTTTTTTTAATTGCAATGACCCCAAACTGTTGAAGAATAGTGTTCATTAAAATAAATAAATACATAAATAAATATAAACTTTAATTTATTCAAGTTTAAGATAATCAATATCTACAAACCGGTTCCATACCAGCTTGTCTCTACTGCATAATACAACAGCTAATATAATATTTAACTTATGAAAAAGTGCCTGTAACAATTCAGAAATAGCATGGAAAATTGTTACGGAGTCATAAAAAGGTTAAAAAAAATAAAAGAAAATTATATGTGTGTGTATATGTATGTATATGTATGTGTGTGTATATATATATATATATATATACACACACACACACAAAATAAAAAAAAAATAAACAACAAAATTAAACAGAAAAAGTTTTAAGAAGAAAAATAAACACACATAAACTTCTCTTTCTACCCTTATCTATAAGGCTCATCGTTTTCTCTTCCATCTAGATTCTAGAAGCATGATCTGCAAATATGTTTCTCCACCTCTTTCTCTCTGTCTGCATTAATTACTTCATAACACAAGCATCCACCTGTTATCCGTAGGCAGAGCAATTGTTCACTACAAAGCTCTGCCTTGAATAAAACATCCCCATCTTTTCTTCTAATATCATTCTGTCAGGACAGAAAAAGACGGCACCCCTCATGTGCTAACTTAAAAGAAACTCTCTGAGTCTCCTGCACTGTTATTCCGTCAAGAGTCCGGATCGACAATGATCAATGTTAAGCAGATGCATTTAAATCAGACGCCTCCGTTCTGTACAGTGTCTTTGTGTTGAGGGCGTTTCTAACAACTGCTGCTAACAGGAAATCATTAGTCATTATACAGCAGTGTGTAACAGGGCGGACTGTGATATGACTGTACTGTCTGTTCTTTTGCACAGATGCTTTCAGCGATAAAAATCACAAGAAGCGGCAGGAGACCGACTGAAACTGTCGCTCCTCACCTCAGTTCGCAGATGGCACACAGTTTCAATTCAGGTGGACTGAGCAGCTCTCCTTAATCAAACATCAATCATGTCAACAGTGGGATGCTTACTGCAATTCAAAAGATGAGGGGAACTTCTGTAAAGCCAACACTGTGGTAGTGATGTCCGATTTATGAACAAATTGTTGTTCTAAAGCAGTTCTTATTAATATGTAACACGCAAAATGTTATAAATCACCTGGAAGTAAAACCATGAGCAATATATAATGTAACCAGCAGCATTTGACTAATATTGGGGAAAAAAAAAAAAAAAAAAATAGGTAAATGTTTTGAGCGATGACTCAGAGGAGTAATTTTTTAACCGGTTGACTGAAACAAACACTATTCAGACAAACTGACTTGCAAAAAATGAATCACACTTTCAACATGACTAAGTAATTTTAATATTAGTAATGTAACAGATTAGTAATATTAACAGTATGTAGGCACTTCCAGCTACTTGAACAAGCTGAGAAAAGTTTAACTTTAAGCAAATGCAGAATGACTACCAATGGGAGTAAAGAGGTCACGTGATCAGTCTCCTGTCAGCTATGGGACAAAACGATTTTTATAATCCTCAATTTTTTTTTTATTTAATCTCATAATTTTATTTATTCTCTTCTCATAAATTTATGAGAATAAATAAAAAAAGAGAATAAAGTATGACAATAAATAATGAAATTAAATTTATGTAAATAAATTAGTGCTGTCAATCGATTTAAAAAAAATTAACTAATTAATCGCACATTTTTCTAAAATTAATCGCGATTAATTCCACCTAACATTAAAGTTTTTAAATATACTTTTATATTGCAATAATTTTGCATTCAATCTTCAAATGCAGTTGTAATGCCAAAACAAAATAAAGACAGTATATTTTTAATATTTCTTTAATGGCATCTTTTTATAATTAAGGCCAGCATCACTGATATCAATACTACTGATGTCTCTATAAAATAGTTTTTTCCCCTTAATATTTAACCATTGACTGTAGCCATTCAGCGTTACAGTATAATTGAGAGCTATCAATTTTTACATTTATTAGACTTAACTTCTAATTTAAGTGAACTTAAAACAATCTTCACATGAACCTATTATAATAAATGACATATTTAGCTACCTGCGCCCTTTAGCAGAAATATATGGAAAATGAATAGTTACCAAACACTAAATTCTAAATTAAATGTAGATGAACCCCGTAAAGCTATAAAAGTTATTGATTTCCTCTTTCTTCTTTTGTTCTTGGATTAATAGACATCACAGCAGCTGGTTATTAGCTTATTTGCCTGCTATTGCTTTAAAAGCTGCTACTGCTGCGTGACGTGGATCTTGACATGCATCGTATTTTCTCACAACTCTTTACCTTTTCTGACTCACTTCAGGTCTTAAAGTCTCTACTAATGAGTGGACGAGTTGAATCGGGAGTGTTATATAAGGGAGAGAGTGCTGGGGTGCCTCAGGACAGTTTTTAAAACCATTTCAGAGACATGTTCTTAAATGTGGCGCATATATAACATATTGCTTGCATGCACACAGTTTTAAGGCAGCTTTAATCGCCTTTTTGGTAACTTCATGCCTTAACTGACGGCGTAACTAGGACATTGCATGCAGCACGTAGTTTCTTTCGCTGTTTGATATGAAATGATACAGGCTACAGCGCGCGCCGGCACCATTGTGCGTATATTTGAAGAGCGCGCGCTACGAGCACAGTATCTTTTCCGCGCTCGTTTGACTCGCGCCTGGCGCGGAGGTGAAGTTAGAGCGCGCGTCTGAAACGTCTCCCGTTTGATGTGGTCATAAAGATGTTCATCTAAATAAACGCAATCCTTTCCAAGAAAAGAGAGAGAGGCAGCAGTTGCAAATGGGGTGGCCAACCCTAGCCCCGCCCCTGCGTTAATTGCGTTAAATATTTTTAACGCATTAATCAGAAAAAATTAATCTCATGCGTTAACGCGCTAATTTTGACACCACTAAAATAAATACATTTATGAAAACAAATATGAAAGTAAACAAAGAAAGAAAGAAGCTGATGAATAAAAAAAAATGATCAAACAAATTTTCTCTTTAATTTATGCAAAGTTCATAAATATATACAAACCAGTTCCATACTAGCCTGTCTCTACTGCATGCAACAGCTAATATAATATTTAATTTTGGTCTTCTCTGCCTTATTTTGTATCTTATTCATGGAAAGTGCCAGTAACAATACAGAAAAAAACATGGAAAACTGTGAGTTGACTCATATAAATTTAAAAATTTATTTTTCATCAAAAATGTATGATAGTAAATAAAAAAGAATAAATTATGAGAATAAGTAATGAAATTATTTTTTTTTTAAATAAATAAAATGTATGTAAATTAATACATCTATGAAAACAAATTTGAGAATAAATAAATTAATACCTCAGTGAACAACATAAGGGTTGACAAGTGACTGACTTAATACTCTTCATTTCAACTATTTAAAAAAAAAAAATCTAAATTTTATATTATATATAAAATTATAGAGCAACTATAACCGATCTGTCGGTTTATGTACACACAAGAAAAACGCAGCTTATAATGAAGCCTGTAAGCAACTGTTAATTTTCCCTTCATTTTTGACATTACTAAGAAGAAAAACAACTTTGCGACACCTAGGACAACATAAAAATGCAGGATTCTGGGAACCAGACCTAAACGGAGCATGAGTGGGAGGGCGAACATATCACGATTAATATTATACATTTAGTCATTAGCGAGGACACAAAGTCCAATCCAATGAGAATGTAGAAGCAGAATAACGCAGGTAAAATAGTCTTATTTAGACGTCTACTAAACATTAACAAGAAGAGGAATTGGCTATAAGGTTTATTTCAGCATTCTCTCAGGCTGTTTTTTATTAAATGAAATAATACCTGCAAATACCTTCATTCCCACACATGCCACATCCATAAAGAAAGGCTTATTTGAGTTAATAAGAGTTTAAGTCATTATAATGCCAGATTACAAAATATCATCATATGTTGTTTGTCAAACATCTGGCGTCAACTTGAAGCATTCGTGCTCCTGTTTAAACACTGAAAGAAGGCCCGAAATTTCATTTAAACGCCCGAAAACAGATCACATTGCTCGTTAGACTAAATAAGAGTGATTCGTTTGGCTCTCAGAGGAGAGAGGAGTGCAGAAATGGGTTTTATCAGAACATAGGGAGCCATTGTTACTCTGACACTGTGTTGAAAACAGCGTTCGACCAATCCCTGAGCTCAGCCGAGGGAACTCTGGATTTGTTCTGTCTGGTAGGAAATGATAAGCTTGACAGAGCTCAATACCCAAGAGCTGCAGGCCCGACCATGTGTGTGTGTGTGTGTGTGTGTGTGTGAGGCAGACAGGATTACAGCACACCTCTGTGGGGACAGGACGCTGTGAAGTGGACCATGGCTGAGCAACAAAAAAACAACATCAATCTCTTTTCAAAGACATGGAGGCTTTCAGGAAAATCCAGGTAACACAGCACACAGAGCCACATGCGAACACACATAAGCATGTATATCCATAACTTAACAAATGATAGGGACCAACACATATTTTTAGTAGTTCAGTTTTTTAAATTCAAATCTAGCTCTTCTTTTAAACACTGCAAATTTTGAGTGTTTTGAATTTTTAAAAAGCAAAATTTAAAAAAAAAGAAGATTTATACAAATTATTTTAAATCAATACTGTTCCTAAAACAGTGAACATCTTTATTACGTCAAATAAATATTTTAATATTTTAAATATACACTCTTTTTATTTCATTAATTACAAAAAATTATTAATATAAGTTTGTTTAACAGTTATTAATTTCATCCAATATAATATAATTAAACTATAATTAATAGAAAATACCACTAATTAGTATAATTAAAATAGAATAAATTATATTAACAAAGTATCTTTTATATTATATTTCATCACTGTATTATGAGTGTGGTCTTTTTAAACATATTACCCTTTTAAGGAGCTTTAAAACAGTTGTACTTTTTGTTGGAGACTCTGTTAGCCAGCTGTTTTTTCAAAAGAGTCACTTGACTGTAATTTAACTCCTTTACTTTGAATACCTTGGTGAACTGCACTTTAAAAGTAGCTTCCCCGACCCTGCATTCAAAATTCACACACACGCTTCTAAAGGAATGAAGAAAATAAGTCACTGTGCAAAGAGAGAGATGACCCTCTCAAAAGAGAATGACTGAAAGTATAATATGACGATTCCATAAAATACAGGCTTGAAAATACAATAACAAGTCCTCACCGCAGCAGAATCAATCTACATAAATGCACTCTTGTGAACATTTTATCCTCACTGTCTCTTTCTTTTCATCTCTTGTCTTTTAGATGAGTGCCGTCTGTCTGTCTGAATCTCTCTGGGTACATGATGGGTGTCTAAATGAGCTGACAACATCTACAACCAGCGTTTGTTTTCTTTTGCCTGATCTGTGCATATTTCTCTCCTGATTCAGACAAGACGACTTTTTCACTGGAGAAAGAAATTGACTTTTCACTTCACAAGACATTAACTGACGGACTGGAGTTGTGTGGATTATTGTGATGTTTTTAATCAGCTGTTTGGACTCTTATTCTGACGGCACCCATTCACTGCAGAGGATCCATTGGGGAGAAAGTGATGTAATGCTATATTTCCCCAAGCTGTTCTGATGAAGAATCAAACTCATCTACATCTTGGATGGCCTGAGGGTGAGTACATTTTTAGCAAATCTTCATTTTTAGGTGAACTATTCCTTTAAGGAACTAAAGAGGGACAAAAATGGTTGCAAAAATGGCATAAGAGCCCTAAAATCAGCAGGAGGTCCTCAAAACTAAATGTGTAAAGTTTGAGGGCATTGGTGCAATCGCCACATATCTTACCCTGGTCAGAGAGGAAGTCCAGCATGGTCTGTAGTAGAAAAGAGAGATGTCTGACAGACAGTCCTGGGTTCCCCATACGACGAGATGCATAAACCAGCTCATGAAGCAACCGTAACTGTACTGCCGCCCACCCACGATGGGTCCCTACAAACAGAGAGGAGGAGAAAGCATTTAACACACACAAAACAACACTTTTGATGGATTTGCTTCACATGAGCCTTTGTGTTTCCACCTTCAGACTGTATTTTGAATTTTTTTTTTTTTTAGTGTAGCCTATTCTTCACTCTTGCAGCTTTTTCCCCCCTCATGAAGTTCACGTTCTTCAAAGTTTCTTATAAGAAAACTCATCATTTGGTTTTTAACGACCATTTTCACAGGCTGTTTTTGTGGGTGTACCTTTAAGACTTCTTGACAACAATTGTCCATCAAAACCTTGTTCTTTACGTCCCCTTTAAGTGATGAAATATAATGTGACGGGAAGGTCAAACTCAATCAAGTTTTGTTTGTACATAGCATCTTTTTCTGCTCAAACTGTCAGAAAGGCATCCTAAAATTTACAGTCCTAAATTACATCATTCAACAGCTGAGTTGCAAAACTCATCCATCAGGCAACTCGCACGGCTGTCACTGAAGAGAGAGAGTGAGGTGAAGCTGATCCGTGCTGCTCCTGAAGAATGTAGCAGCAGCTCTCAAATGATTGCGAGGATTTATCATTCCACACGGTTCTGCCGCTCACATGACCGTCTATTTCACACTCACCATACTCTCAAATCATGCAAATCCACACTAAGCTTTACAGTAGAGTGTGTTTGTCTGCACACCAAACCAAAGGATCTAAAAACTGCAACATTTCTGATGCCTGATGCTTTTTAATCAAGAAACAGAAATCAGCAGTCTCCAAAAAACTGTTTGGAATAGAGTGCTACAATACTACTAAAGTTTACACACATGGGATTCATGGATAACCCACTGTTAAAATGTGAAGTATAGACACTATATCCCACAATTCAATGTGCTCAAACAAGCAGCAATCATGATGTCTCTTGCTTACAAAAAGTTTAAGCCATATTTAGTTAAACACTGAATTAAAAATGTACATTTCTACATATTTCCAAGAGGAGAAGTGGATGCAACTTGCTTAAATAAACATGCAAATTTTTTTTTTTTTTGCTGTCATACATACAACATTGCAGATTCATCCTTATTTGCATACCACCCGCCCTAAATAGCAAATGTGATCAAGTTAAAATAAAATCAAATAAAATAATTTATTCTTCTTTAAAATAATCCCCCACTTCTTTTTCTGCAGTGCCCTGTTTCTACACAAATTGTGCTTAAAAAGTGAATTGTGTGTATATGTTTTATATATATATATATATATATATATATATATATATATATATATATACGCGTGTTTAAAAAAAAACCCTACGAAGACCAGATTCTGCTCAAATCTCAGTTGGTGGAATATTACATGTAAATGCACAAGCTTTATTTCCCACACGTCTCCTCCTGGAAGCAACTATAAATGGATAACAAGCAAACCTTTTTATTATACATAACCTTATCTGCATATAATTTCCATACGTATTTGGCACCCAGACACCCATTAGCAGATACTACAGCGTATCAGCAACATCAGAAACATATTAGGCCACAATACAGGCTGTAAATATCGTCTGTGTGGATAAAAAAAGATTTAAAAAAAAAACGTCTGGCATAATCCGATCATTGAAATAACCTCTGTAAAACAAACAAACAAACAAAAAAAACAAAAAAAAACATGCACCATATATAAGCTTACTGTTACCTTGACGTCCAAGTGGGATCTTTTTTGTAAATTAGTTTAATATTAATAACAGTTAATTTAGTACAATTAATATATTAAATTGTATTGATATATTACATTATTATTAAATATATTAATAATATATGTAATATATTCAAATTAAATTACAACATAAAATATAAACATTATAAAATATATCTGATCCATGCATGAGGAAGCACTTTTTTTAAGTTTAGGGAAAAAAAAAAAACTTTTGAAAAATTCAATACAGTACATTACTTGGACCAATAAAAGCAAGCACTTTCAATGCTGATTTTGCTGCACACCCAACATTCATTCACAACACATCACCCCATAAAAATTTCACTATTTACAACAGCTGCTGCACATTTATTAAAAACAGCCACTTCACTCCCTCTTCAACCAGAAATAATACATCCCCCTGTAGTTCAGGGATCATAACGGCTGGTGAGAACAGGCCACTGAGTCTCCAGGAAGCGTTTTACAGTTCTCCAGGGTCTGCTGCAGTTCTGTGTTCAGTCTTTGTGTTTTCACTGGACTTTCTAAATCCCTGTGCACAATGGTTGAGCTAAACGCAATCAATCAGAGGTTGATGATATATTCGCTCTCTCTGTGCGTAAAGAGAGCCGAGCTCAAGAACTCCCAGGCCAATTAAAAACCCATTTTCTCTTCTCTCTCTGCACTCCATGGTGTCTCTATTGACCTGAGCCCTCTTCTCTCTTTCACTTAAAGCTTCAGTAAGCCAGGGTCACCCTTCAGCTTCAGCGGACACATGCGAGGGGTCTCCACAGCCCGCCCACAGGGGCCGTCACCTGCTCCTGCTCTCAATGACATCACCCATTCAATGCAAAAAGCACATTAAATCAGTTGTTTTGCCTGACATAAATAAAGAATGAAGATGTAAGAAGAGTAAATATATCTAAATGACAGAACGGCTTGGTCTGCATCGAGACAGCACTCGTAAATCTTACTTCAAGTCCATGTGAAATCAAAACTGACTAAAACACATTATTCAAATCTTTTATCAAAATGTAATAATATTTTCTGCCTTTGAACTAATGATTTTGCCAACAGAATCAACAATGTGTGGCAAGGAAAAAAAATATTGACTAACTTTCTGACCAACCAGAGCTGTGAAAAACTCACTGTAACAATGCCCAGGTGTTGTGGGTGGTTGCCAAGATGTTGCTATGCACTTGCTAAAGTGTTCAAAACGTTTTTTAGAGCATTACTACAGCATTATTATGCTGTTGTCAGGGGTGGTTGCCAAGATATTGCTATGCACTTGCTAAAGTGTTCAAAACGTTTTTTAGAGCATTACTACGCCATTGTCAGGGGTGGTTTTCAAGGGGTTGCTATTCATTTGCTAAGGCGTTCTAAATAGTTTTCAGAGCATTGCTATGCCATTGTCAGGGGTGGTTGTTAAGGTGTTGCCATGCACTTGCTAAGGCATTCTAAATGGTTCTTAGTGTGTTGCTAAGCCGTTGTCAGGGGTGGTTGCCAAGGTGTTGCTATGCACTTGCTAAGGTGTTCTAAATGGTTTTTAGAAGGGAAAGGGAAGGAAAGGGGAAGTGGTGTGTGGCCAAATATCATGACCCATACTTGGAATTTGTTCTCTGCATTTAACCCATCCAAGTGCATGCACACAGTAGTGAACATACACCCGGAGCAGTGGGCAGCCAATGCTGCGGCGCCCGGGGAGCAGCTGGGGGTTTTGGTGCCTTGCTCAAGGGTCTCACCTCAGTCGTGGTATTGAGGGTGGAGAGAGTGCTGGTTATTCCCTCCCCCCACCTACAATCCCTGCCGGACCCGAGCCTCGAACCCACGACCTTTGGGTTACAAGTCCGACTCTCTATCCATTAGGCCATGGCTGCCCCAACACAGTTGATAGAACATTTCTATCCAGTTGCCAAGGGTTTCTGGGTGGTTTCCAAGCTCTTCTAAAAGATTTTAGAGCATTTCTATGCAGTAGCCAGTTTCTGGGTGGTTGTTGGGAGGTTGCTAAGTGGTTAGCAATTCTCTGGAATATTCTGGTCTCTAGACATGATACGTCCAGAATGTGAAAATTACAACAAAAAATAAATAAATTACTTTAAAAAGAAAGAATGCACCTCCTCAAGAAACTCCACAATTTGGGGCATCACATTGCACCAAAATAAAACAATTTGTTATGCATTATTATATATTACACATCCTTAGACTAAATATTCTCTTTCACTCTGTCACATTACGGAGGATAAATGTATTGCAAATGCCATTTTGTGTCGTCTTTAAAGAATAGTAATGATTTTCTCTTTCCAGTTCATAGCATTCTGAATAATATAGGCAGACCCTCAGGCTGCGTCTGAAGCTAAACGTCTTTATCATTCCATGCATGTGAGAGTCGGGCAGAAGGTTGAGAGGATTTCATATTAAAGAGAATATAGTTAAGTACCCTAAAGTGATGCACCTCAGAGTCTGACATCACAGCTCAGGGTCAGATCTCCTCTCTGGGCTGTTTTCCAACACAAAGACTGAAAGAAATATATATCACCCCTGAGAAGAGCCCTTCAAAACCCACAACACTGTTCTGTAAGCATACAAAGAGGGACAAGGTTACTCAACGCCGTCTGGGCAGATTACAAATCAACCAAAGGCCGTTTATGAATCTGAGGTATTTAAAGAAAAATGAGCAATTCAGACTATTCATATTCTGCTCTTGTATTGCGAAAGACGCCAGTAAACAGCGGTAGAACGGGTCGAGAGGACAACCATGAAATAAAACACAGTAATAGCATGCATTTATTAAAAAAAACGACAGCATTAACCTAATTAAAAGAGCAAACATGGGAGAGGGGGATGATGTCATTATCCAGGTTCAAAAACCTTGAGACATCAGCACGTACATCACTCGCATCATAATGCACACAGGCTGCATTTCTATTCCAGACTCGCATGCACATTACTTCTTTGTTTATTGTCAACAGGAGTCAGTCTTAAATAGGCTGGAGGACATGAAGGTGGATAATGCCTTTCAACCAAAAGCAAAATAGATACTCAACCTTATTCACTCCAGACTACTGGTCGACCGATATGGGTTTTTAAATTCCTGATGGTAATACAAATAGAGCAGGGTGAGCAAAACTAGACAGAATAAAACATTAGTCATTTTGCTTTGATCGTGAGATAACTAGTTTTCTTCTAATTTTGTCATGATTTAGACACAGAAAAAGAAAGTATTAGTCTCAAATTAAAAGTGTCTATTTGTAATTAAATACAGGACCAAATATAAACATCATAAATATGTAAAAAATTGAGAATTAATACAATCATTACTTTTTAATTTGGAGTCTGGCTTATTATCAATTATATTATCTGCATATTAATGAGACTGTGACTTCTAAAAATGTCAGGAAAATTTAGAAAAGTTAAGTTGGGATCATAAGAAGCTTTCATACTAAAACTATTCAATTTCATTTTTATCAATTAAAAAATATATATAATATAAAATATTCAATAATCTATAATGTGTGTGTGTGTGTGTGTGTGTGTGTGTAAAAAAATACAAGCACAAAATTAGAAAAAAAAACTAATGAAACCTAAACTGAAAATAGGCAATTCAAAATATTATTCTGTAGTAGTAAATAAATAATATTAAAATAATTGTGCTTCAGTACTTGGGTTGTTGGACAAGCACACTTTTCTTCAGTCTATCCAGACATAAACAATCAGATCAACTACAATAAGGCCCAGAAGAAAAGTATATGGTTTTACAATGTGGTGCATTCAGTTACAAAAATAAACAGTTTAATAAAACACTTTTATTTCACTATATAACACCGTTCTATAAAAATCAAGGCCACTTTACAAGCCACAAAACAATAAACTCTGCCAGTGCATTCAGTAATGTTAGAAAGCATCTCTACCTTCAAATGATCATCGAAATCGAACAAACATTTACTGCGAATGACCATTTTTGTTAAAGTCCCATCTAAATTTAGGCTTAACAGCTTTAAATACAATCATTATAATAGTACAACTTAACCAGCCCTAGAAAAAACATCTCGTGCTACCTTTGCTGAAGTCTTTGGGGTCTAGAGAGAGGCTGTATCCCGGCAGGGTCTCCAGCAGGAGTTTGTAACAGGCCTTCCAGCCCGGTTCAGGGATGGTGGGCGCCACACACTGCATGGCTGCGACGCGTTTGAAGAACGCCGATTTCCGGTGGAAGCCGATGAGCTCGTAGAGCTCTGACAGCACACTGTATCGCTGGATCTTCTCCTCTTCTGACAGCTGAACACATAGATATACGCTCAAAGACCATTCCTAATTGAGCAGCTTTGAAAACTGACCTGTTGCAAGCCCTCACCTGGCCTAGATTGATGTAAACGGCGTTCTGCAGGAATTCAGAAGCCTCCATGGCTCGTTTCTGAATGGCCAACACTCTGACAGCCTTAATGCAGGCCTCCAGCTCAATCACTCCTGCACTCTTATACTGAAAGACAGACAACAAGATTTTAATTTTTATGAGTTACGAGCTGTCAATTTAAACTGTTAATTTAGTGCATTAATTATTTATATTAAAAAATAATTATAAAAAATAAATGAATGCAATTAATCATGTCCAGGCCCACACATATATCCATCTGAAAAATTCAAGCTTAATTTGAAAAAAAAAAAAAAAAAAAACATTTTTAAATAAATAAATAAATACATTTTCATAAATTATTTTATTTAAATGGGTTTTTAACGCACAAAGGTTTTGTGCATATGTTTGGGCTTTTTCACAAGTTACAATATAATAACAGATTGTGAGAATTGCACTCTGAGAACCAAATTCAAATCAAATTCAAAAATTACAAAAGAAAAAAAAAAATTCATTTTAATTTAAATTTTTATTATTTTTTTTTAATTATTTATTTTTGTTTTTAAACTTTTAATAATACCTTAAATAATAATAAAAAAATGTTTTGTTCATGATTAAATCATAATATTGAATTACATTTATTATTAAATTCTTTACTACAATAATAAGTAAGGTTTTAAAAACATATTTCCATAAAGGCACATCATGCCGATATTTCAATCATTCTGCTATACATGTCTTATTTACAAGTTAACACATAATTTCAGATTGTGAAAATTGCCCTCTGAGACCATAAAGATTAATAAACTTGCAATACTAAAGTGCAATGACTAAAATATTAGTTTTAAAAAAAAAACTCGTCAGAAAATTATTTAATAAAATGTAATCATTAAAAAATGTAATTAAACCTTTTTTTAATACAATAAGATTTTAATTGCACAACAGATAAATAGGGCACAAGTCGTGGCCTAATGGTTAGAGAGTCGGACTCGTAACCGAAAGGTTGCGAGTTCGAGTCTCGGGCCGGCAGGAATTGTCGGTGGGGGGAGTGAATGTACAGCGCTCTCTCTCCACCCTTGATACCATGACTGAGGTGCCCTTGAGCAAGGCACTGAACCCCTAATTGCTCCCCGGGCGCTGGAGCAATGGCTGCCCACTGCTCCGGGTGTGTGTTCACGGTGTGTATGTGTGTGTGTGCATTTGTTCACTACTCACTGTTGTGTGTGTGCACTTGGATGGGTTAAACGCAGAGCACCAATTTCGAGTATGGGTCACCATACTTGACAATACGTCACGACTTTCACTTTCACAAAAAATAGGGATTCAGGAATTATTTGTTTTAATTTTAGTTAAAAATCATGCTGACTCCAGTCATTTCAATCATGTTACTATACATGTTTTGGCTTACTCACAAGTTAAAATATAATTTCAGATTGTGAAAATTGGCCTCTGAGCCCATAAAGATAAAACCTTGCAATATTGAATCTCACTGACCTATATTTAACGAAAAGATCTGCGGGTCAGAGAAAGGTCATGCTGTACGTCCATCTCTTAAGTGTCTCTGTTCAGGATGTGTCATCATATTTGAACATCAAAACTCAGCAGTGGATTGTTAGTGGCACAAAGTGTTCTGTTCAAATCTATGAATTTACAAGGCTGCAGTGTCCCCTGCTGGCTGCTGGCAGAACAGCTGATGTGGCAGAAATGAGCAGTTGGACATCAATGAAACGATCAGAAACTGAATAAGCAGCTTCATTCACAAGACTGGGGTCGAATGCTTTACTTTTCATGAGTCTCACTCAAGACGAGAAACAGTGAGTTTAAAATGCACCATGCAAAAAGATAAGGCCATCTCTAAGGGCTACTTGCTGTGAGATGTACATCAGCAGAGGCATTGTAGGTAAAACACCTACTTAAAAACGAGCCGGCCCTGTTTGCCATCTCGGAGTGAGAGTTGATGAATAATGAAACAGGACTTTGAGTGTTTAATAAAACAATAAGCCGCGAGAAGCTGCATGTTAAAGTGGTTTTACCACAGTTAAAAAGCGCTGTTATGCACGAAGCGATGTGCACTTAAAACTCCCTTAACTGGAGTAAAACTGCTATAATACAAGACTTTGGTAGGTTTATTATTTTTAAAAAGGCCAGATATCCATGTTCAATAAATAATTATATTTTTATGATTAAAAGAGTTCGCAAAGGCTGTTTACATGTGCTTTAAATGTGCCTCATTAAATCAGATTTTAAAGCTAAATCTCTGTTTTGCAGTTTGTTAATAACTGACACTAAAGACATTTATATTTTAATGAAATACTTCCAATTCAAGTAAATGCTGCTATTTTGAACTTTCCATTAATCAAGTATACTGACAAAAATATTTACATTACAAATTAATTAGGAAGCACAATTGTTTTCAAAATTGCTAATAATAATAAATGTTTCTTGGGCAGCAGATCAGTATATTAGAATGATTTCTGAAGGATCATGTGACACTGAAGACTAGAGTAATGATGCTGAAAATTCAGCTTTGCATCACAGGAATAAATTATATTTTAGAATAATTTAAAATAGAAAACTATTTTTAATAATTCACAATATTACTGTCTTTACTGTATTTTTAAATCAAATAATTGCAACACTGAACTAAAACCTTTAAAAAAAAATCATTTAATTTAGTTTAACCTGATTTACTAAAATAACCAAAACTGAAATAAAATAAAAATTTAAAAAAAAAAAAAAAAAAAAAATACTAAAAATGATGAAAACACAACAAAAATGACTAAACTTTAACTGAAATTAAAATGATTCTAAATACGGTAATAATAAAACTATAACAGTATCTCAATGGTACTAAAATAAAACATGGATAGAACTTCCAGAAAACAAAATTGATCCTCCACAGCAGAGAACAGCAGATAGAGCAGATCTTTGTGTGCAAGAAATTACCTTGCCGTAGTAAGAGATGGCCTCCTTGTATTTCTCAATGATGTCCTCCTGACTGAGGCAGTTCTTGGCTCGGCCGATTTCAGTGCTCGTGTCTGCACTGATGCCATTGGTCGTCAGAGCACCTGGACAGGAAAACAAGAGAAACGACCATGATAAATGCACCATGAAAGATTAAGAAAACAAAAAAGAAGCCAATTCTGTACTCTGCATGCCACTGTAACACATGACCTTATTTTTAAAAGCTATAAAGCCTAAAGTCCACAATGATATTAAAGATTTTTGCATTATGCAGCTCTGAGATATAAGATTCTGCAAATGAGTTCATTTGTCTGATGCAAGACCTGAAACTCCACAAGCAATCACTTGAATTAAATATGAAAGTCATCAAGAAACATATTTAGAGGAATGAGAAAAATAATTACACACTCAGGATGTTTATTAAACAAACAAGAGAACAAATTTACCCTATTTACTTTATTAATCCATGTCCCTGGTCGTATTGGGAATGATTAATCAGTGCAACATTTTTTATTAAACTTTAATAACCTTCTGGAAAGACTTTTCATAAATACTATTCAGAAACTGCACTTTGGAAATCTGAATTTTTGGCCAAGAACTGTTGGTTTTACCTGGCCAGCCGCATTAAAGAAATGAGAAATCAATTAAAAACAATTAAATCGTTTTATTTTATTATGTAAATTGAATCTCTTATCTGTAACAAGTTTTCACAAGAAATACAAATGAAACCAAAACACTGACCTCTAGTGGCAGATGCAAATGGCAGATGTTGCACTGTAAAATCCTGCAAGTCTAAACTAAATCACTGTCAAACCCATTAGTTACTAATAAATCATCATCAAAAACAGAAACCAGTCTGATCAGCAAGTATCTGCTCTACTGATTTTTATAAAGGACATTTGAATCAGTCATTAACATTAAAACTACTACCAAAAAGCAATAAGAAAACACACAAACATCCCATCAAATGATTGCAAAAGTGTTCGAAATCCAGCTGAAATCAAAAGAAAGGATTCAAATCCATGCACTGAAATCACTGTCGATATTTTCATTGCTGTCAGATCAGAAACACAAAAGGCCACCCAAACACCTGCACACATGCACAAGCAAAACAAAGTAACTAAAACTACGTCACAAGTGCACAAACAGAGCCATGTCTTGAGCTACACAATTGCTTTACTGTACCTGGATCAATGAGAACTTCTTGAGCGCCTGAAGACAGACAGATAAACAAACAGAGATTGGAGAGACAGAGAGAGAGAGAGAGAACCTGGTTCACTCTTGGGCACAAGCAGTGAGCAGTGTTAGTACAGCACACAAAATGGTCTGTTATGATCCTGACATTGCTGAATGGTGATAAAGCTGTCTGTAGAGCAGTGGGGATGAGCAAATAAGCAGAAGAACTGAGAAATAATGGGCTCGTTCTAAATAATGACCATTAACAGACGCTGAGGAAGCATGCAAGCTTTAAAAAAAACATTATTCATTCTCTTAGTTCAGAATATATTAACAAAACATCTTGTACAGTGAAAAGCTGTGTGTTTGTAAGAAACAAATCGCTCATTAAGGCATTTTAACTTCAAACTGTCACTTCCGGCTTATCACACAGCTTTCGCTTCACAAGACATTAACAGAGTCTTGTGAATTATTGCTATGTTTTTATCAGCTGTTTGGACTCCCATTCTGACGGCACCCATTCACTGCAGAGGCAATTTACTGGTGCACAAAGTGATGTAGTGCTAAATTTCTCCAAATCTGTTCCCATAAACAAATAAACTCATCTACGTCTTGGAAGGCCTGAGGATGAGTAAATTTTGAGCAAATTTTTATTTTCTTTTTTTTTTATTTTTGTGAACTATTCCTTTAAGTCATACTTAAAATATGTGAATGTCACTAGATTAGATATTAAAATATCAAACCAAACTGCATCTGCACAAATGCTGTGAGAGCTCTTTTTGCTCTTCATTTTGAACAGCATCTATTTTTATCATTAATCATACACATAATTGTTGTGAAATGTTTTACTTGGCATTTATTTTTCAACAAATAGACACTTTCCATTTGATTTGATAATTTGGTATGCACCAATATGAATTCATTTTAAGTATGCAAATACTTTTTGGAACTACTGTAGATGCAAATCTGTGGCAAAAACCCTACCGCAGAGCATTAATTAGCAAATGAAATATGCAAATGAATGATATGCTCATTTAGTTCAAATGCAACATTACAGAGTTGTGAGGTTTACACATAGGTTAATATGAGCAAATGAATAGGACTTTTTATTATTATTATGTATTTAAAAACAGAAAAGAAAAATGGACAGAAAAAGGGAAAAAATAATGAGAAAAAAATTCAGAAAAAAAGAAAAAGAAAGAAAGAAAATAATAATAATAAACTGTACAAAATAAATCAATTGAAAACTGATTATGCTGCGCTTTTCTAGAATGATCTCACATTCCTCTATGCTTTAGATCAGCATAACGGACTGAGCAATAATCATGTGTCTGCTTTAGACTAAACGCTTCTGCTGCTGTCAGTGGAGAAAAGCTCACAATTCACTCCTAATGCTGTTTCATTTAAGAAATAAACATCAAAGAGCACTAAATTACATCTGAGCAGGAGCAGACACATCATTTAAGAGACATTCCACTCTTTCACTGGTTTATTCATTTACACATTCATTCATGATGGAAATAAAAATATTTCAGTTTCACATTTCTTTCTTTAATATACATTTATGCATTTAGCAGACGCTTTTATCCAAAGCGACTTACATTGCATTCAAGTTACAGTTTTTAAATTTTTATCAGCTCTTGCTTTCCCTGGGAATCGAACCCATGATCTTGGCGTTGCTAGCGCCATGCTCTACTTTAATATATGTGACCCTGGACCACAAAACCAGTCATAAGTGTCAATTTTTCAAAATTGAGATTTATACATCATCTGAAAGCTGAATAAATAAGATTTCCATTGATGTATGGTTTGTTAGGATAGGACAATATTTGGCCGAGATACAACTATTTGAAAATCTGGAATCTGAGGGTGCAAAAAAATCTAAATACTGAGAAAACTGCCTTTAAAGTTGTCCAAATGAAGTTCTTAGCAGTGCATATTACTAATCAGAAATTATGTTTTGAGATATTTACAGTAGGAAATTTACAAAATATCTTCATGGAACATGATCTTTACTTAGTATACTAATGATTTTTGACATAAAAGAAAAATCAATAATTTTGACCCATACAATGTATTTTTGGCTATTGCTAAAAATATACCCCAGCGACTTAAGACTGGTTTTGTGGTCCAGGGTCACATATTAAATAAAGAAATGTGAGGATCTCCTATATAAAAAAAGAAAAAAAAAAACCTGTAAAAAATGACCGTGATTTTAACGGTAAAAAACTGAAAATGCTACAGTAAAAACCTGTTAAATGGTTAACCGTAAGTTCCTGTAAAATTTACAGGAAAAAAAACGTCAACTGACGTTCCCAGAATTCCCTGCGTTGCACTTCAAATTTTGTTTGAATTTGATGTTTTTTCTTTGGAATAACTATGTTTCTTCTTAGTTTTTTCTTATCAGTTATGTTTATTAGGGTTGTATGTTACATCTAATGTTGTTAAATTAATGTTTATTGCATATTTCAGTTTAATGAGTCTCACCATGATGGTGTTTAGTGTTTGTGTGAATGGCACTGTGCACCCTCTATATATGTTATTATTTAAAAGCTGCTTGTGATGGGCTTTGGTTCATCATGTGACTTTCTCACCACCACCTGCATTTGGTGGTTATCAGTGTATTTCAGTACAAAACAGATTTCACTGCTTTAATAGGTTTCATTATATCAGTTAATTAAATTACGGTATTTAACTGTAAATTTAAGTTAAAACCGTAAAACCTAAAATGTTGTTACCGTATTTTTTACAGTAGAATTCTGGCAACCACAGCTGCCAATTTTTACTGTAAATTTTACGGAATTTTTTTTACAGTGTATGTGTGTGGGGAAAGAAGAAAAGATATACAGAAGATCTACAACAGAATTAAATATGAACTCCAGAATCTCTGAAGTCATTAAAGCAAAAATATGATGAAGAAAATCATCTTGATACTGTTTGTTTGGATAAAAAGTGTTGTTATAGATGTGTCTGACTGCACTGACCAGGTCTGTGTCTCTTTCCAGCGTCGGCAGCAGAGGAGACGCCAGGTTTGCGGGCTCCGCTCTTCCCCGCAGTGCCTCCTGGGTAATGGAAGATGACAGACGCAGAACACAACCCCTCCAAAGCAGCTGAGGAACAACACACAAACCATTTTTCTCTTACTATTCCTCACATCTGCCATGCAGGTTTTAAAGCAAGATGCATTTAGGCAAAGACTGAAAATGTCAGTTGCTTGGAGTTGAACAGTTGGAGATTGTGATGAAAGTTGACTGGGTTTGTTAGCTTAGTTAGCTGGTCAGTACATGAGTTTAAAAAATGGATATAATTTTGCACTGGCATATAAGTGATTTTATTACACCAGGATTATTATAGTAACTAAAAGTACTAAAACTTGTTGACTGAAAATTTAAATTAAATAATTTTAAAATGGTTTTTAACATTTCATTTTCTTGTATTTTTAACTTGATGTTCTAAAATAACTCAAATAAAAATTAAATTACTGTTTTTAAAGAAAATGTACAAAAATATACTAAAACTTCAAACTTAAAAGGAAAACAAAAATAGAAAAATAAAAATGAATAAAATATATACAAAAATATTTTTAGATATTTCCTATTTCAGCTATTAACATTTCTGATTTTAGTTTAATAACTAAATAAATTAATAATAATAATTTAAAATAAATAATAAAATATTCATAAATTATTATTACAATATTACAAAAACTACGTTTTATAAAAACAACAAAATTACTAAAACTTGAATTTGATGACTTGGTGTGAAAGTATATCTGTGAATTATTTATCAATCAATCACCATCTTACCTCCCAGCCACAGGAAGTCATTGACAGACCGCAGCAGCTCTACAGCCATGTGATAATGTACGAGGGCGTCCTGCAGCATGCCTGCCTGCAGACACAGATCCCCGACGTGCTTCCTCATGCGGCCCTGACAGCGTTTCTTGTAGTGCCTGAGGAAGAGGAGCAGCAACAGGCATCAGATAAACATTCAGCATTTACGCACAGAGCTTAATCGATGCAAGACACGCTCACAGCCAAGTGCAGGTGACGTCAGCCATATTTAATTAAAGTTATTTTTAACAGCGGTGGATTGATGTCGTCTCATTTGGCTCTCCTTATATGGAACACAAATATGCTGATGTGGTTTTGCATCAAGCTTGGTCTTCTGTCGTAGCCCAGGATTTACAGACAGAGAGAAGAAAGCTGGAGGTGAAGATACTGATGCAGAAGGAAGGGGATGCATAGGCAAAACTGGGAGGGGGGGATTTTAACTAAAGGGGACATAAAGCAACTTGATGTCAATCCCATGGAGATGAAAAAACTAAATCAATTTTTTTTAAATGAGGGATTTCTATTTTATAAACATGAGGAGGTAAAACTCTGGTGGAAGGACCCCTATAGATAGTGTGCAAGAGGGTCAAGTGTTATTCAAGTGAGAGCCAGACAGAGCAGAAGAAAAACAGGAGAATATTCTTCATCTTTACTTTTATAAGTTTACACTTTTATATAGAGAGGATGCATCAGTAAACATAAAAATACTTCATTTTATATATATATATATATATATAGAGAGAGAGAGAGAGAGAGAGAGAGAGATAGAAAAAATCAAAATACATGTATTTACTTGTGTATAAATATAATATTAATAAACATAACATACATACACATATATATATAATTACTAAGATTATTATTTTAATAAATACTCAATTAGCCTAAACCTATAGACCTCAAACTTAGTTGTACAACTTTGCCAATAAGTCAGTACTTTTTATATATTACCATATGCATTAAAAACAAAAATATATTTCAAAATATAATTAATAGAATTGCTTTATATAAATAAATATAAATCTTTATAAACATATAATCTATATTTATAATCTTTATTTAACTTCCAATCAAGAACTTCACAACTAAACTCCGAGAGTGTTTTCTATTGACACATGGATGTCATATTCAAATTCATGCTGTGACCGTAGATGAGATGAGCATAAAGCTTTGTGAGCAATCACTCATGAATTACTGAATGACATCCATGCATTTCTGCAGTTAAAACAGACAGAGATAGTGAAGAAGAAATACAGTATGCTTGACTAAACACTTGACCCTTTCAGGCACCAGGACCCAGAGAATCGTTCCCATGTTTCCAACACAGATTCAAAATATCCTCACCTTAAAGGTGAAGTATGTCATTTATGCATAAACGAACAGAACTGCAAAACAGTAAAAATCTACCATTAGTCAAGCAAACAGGAAGTTTACCACTGGTTTATTCAGCCAAGCAGCTCAAAAGAAAAAAAATGACACACTTCACCTTTAAAAAATTGACTCAAAGACAACATGAGGACACAAAATCTTTTTCCGTTCCTGCACATTGACTTTCATCTGAAAAAGTTTGACCTTTCTACTCTAAACTGAGACACAAGAGAATCGAGGTCCAACCACTGTGTCACTGACGGGGAGAGGAAGAGGCTGATCAGGTAAGAATGAACTAAACCGGCTCACCTTTTCACACCCAATAATAAACTCACAGGACAGTATGAAAGAAAAGAAGAAAGACAAATAAAACAAGGCAAAACAAGAGAAGGGAAGAAAAAAAACAACCATGGAAAACTCATGAAACAGGATAGAAGATCATGCACGGTTGACCTACAAGCAAATCCATCATATTTTGGGACTCCTGGGCATTCAGTATTTATCACAGTCAATTCAGACTTCATTTAAGATGAATTATGATCTGCAGATTAACTGCAGTGGGTTTGTGAGTTGAAAAAAGCAAATAACTTCTCAAATCATAAAAATGTAAAATAAATCATTCAAAATAAAACGCTTATAACAATATATAAAATGCATAATTTGTTTTTATTCTTT